>JAADYJ010000362.1:0-23843 GCA_023338205.1 Halophytophthora polymorphica
GAAGGCGGAGAGCACCGTGAGCACGCGGCAGGTCTCCGAGGCGTCCATGCCCTGCAGGAACGCGCGTGGATATGTGTCAAAGAGGCCCCGCACGGTCGTGATGAAGAGCTCCAGGCCTCTCCGCCGCTCCTCCAGCGCCTCTGGGGTGCTGCGCTTCATCACGAGCTTGGACGGGAAGGGGTAGCTCTTGAGGAAGTGGTAGAAGCTCTGGAAGGGGCAGCGCGAGCCACAGCAGTGGCAGGATGCCGACGACATGGCCGTCGATCGGTTGAGCGTCGCGGGGGGAGGCGTGGTGTGACTCGGGGGCTCTTGATCCCGAGTGGGGGGCGAGTGACGGCGCCGACGGCGGGACGAAGCGCCCCAGGAGCCGCCTCGGGGTCGCTGGCTGCTGGGCACTTGGTCCACTTCGCTGCTAGGCGAGCGACCCAGAGACGTGGGCTTGGTGGCACGCAGCAGCTCCTTCCAGAGGCGGCGGAACTGCGAGTAGGAGCGCACGGCCGTCACGTGCGCGACGACGAGCTCCTGCGGTAGGCGAGCGCACGAGTGGCGACTGGCGTCGTCGTCTGCAGCCGCCAAGGCCAGGAACTGCGAGCTGGTGCTGCTGGTGCTGGACCAGTTGCGCGCCAGCTCCTCCGGCCGCACCGCTCGCGGTCGGAGCTGCAGCGCGAACACGTGCTTGCCGGCGCAGGCCTCCACGAAGGGCACAGCCACTTCATGCCTTTGCAGCCAGCTCATGGCGCACTCGGAGGCTTGCTGCAGGGTGGTTGGACTGGCGAGCGGAGCTTTAGATTGTGTGAGCTGTGCGTGCTTGCCGTCCACGGACTCAGCAGGCAGTGGGCAGCGGGCGCTGAGGAGGACGCGACGGGTGAACGAGCGTCGCGGGCTTTTGTTGCCACGGAGGCTGAAGCGACGGCCGTCGCCTGTCTGGACAGAGTCCTGCGCTGCGCCCAACGGCACCTCGGCTCGGGCCTCGGGCACGCAGGCGTCTTGAGAGTCTGAGGAGTGACGAGTGACGAGTGCCATGCCGGGCGTCGCGCACGCAGGCGTCGCCCGTTTCTCGCGGGTATTGGGCGTCTCCGGCGCTTTCTGGCCCCGTCACGTCGACACGAAAGCGCACGCCAATGCTTCTGCGGAATGCGCGCGCACCCGGACGTCGGACCAACGGCTGCGCTGCGCTTGAACCTGCTGCTGCTGCTGCTTGGACCGACACCTGATCTACTGAGCTCGCCGACCGGACACGAACTCGCGATCGCCAGCACGACTGAGAACGGCTCCAGCCTCAAGTACGAACGGCGGGACCGCAGCCGGCTGACGGCGGCTTCGGACGGCGCGAGAAGCGCGCAGGAAGCGCCGGAGAAGCTCCAGCTCAGCAGCATCGACAACGTCGGACGTGACACTCGCCACCATTACTCTACCCTACGGCCACTACTGAAGCGATAGCCATGCGCGACTAATTGCGTCACCGCGAGTGCGGGGAATAGCCGTCGCCGCCGCCGCCGCGTGCGCTCGAGTCTGTCTCGGGCGTCCGGGCGTCCCGCTGCGCGTGCTGGAAGGTGCGTTCGGCCGCCACGCGCATGGCGGTGGTGCGTGCCATGACCTCGTTGCGCGAGCTGGTCGTGGCCACCGCGGGCTCCTGCGGGGACAAGTCGGCCATCTCCATCCTCCTGCTGCTGCTCGGCGGACTGGCGCTCAGGTCGCCAGCGAGGAGTTTCTCCGTGATCCGCGCCACCACCTCGTGGCGCGAGTTGCCCACGGGCGTACGGGGCATGCGGCGCTGCGTGGGGGAGCTCCAGTCGCTCTCCGCGGCCGGCATGTCGTCGAGTCGGCCGTACTTTTCCGTGATCCGCGCCACCACCTCGTGGCGCGAGTTGCCCACGGGAGAGCTGGGCATGGGGAAGCCAACCGAGTAGTTGTCGCTGTCTCGCTCGCTCGACCTGCTGCTGCTCGTGCTGGGCGTGCTGTCCGTGCGGAAGGCACGATGGTCCTCCATGACGTACACGTCGTCCTCGTCGAACGACGGGCCCGAGGACTTGAGCGGCAGTTGATACTCCAAGTAGCTGCTGGGTGCCAGCTGCGTGGGCATGCTGTAGCAGGGCTGCAGCGTCGCGGGCCGGGCGCGTCCTGCGGGTTTGGCCGCCAGCGGCGCCTCTGCGAGCATCGGGATGTGCTCGTCCAGCACGGCGTCCACGTCCACATCCACGTCGTCGACGTCCACGTCCTCCTCGTGGAAGCGACTCGTAGTACGGGCTCGTCGAGCCTCGTCCTGACCCGAGCTCCACGCCGTCCTGTCCGTGGCCTGGTGCTGTGGCTGGCCGGCCACTCGCTCGCCGCTTTGCTGGTAGCTGCGCGCGTCCACTTCGCTCTCGCGCTCAAAGTAGGCCGGCGCACTCGTTTGCTGTCTGTACGTCTGCGTCTGCGTCTGGCGACTCAGCGGCTCACTGCGCGGACGCTGGCGATGACTGGGGTGCGGCTGCGGTGAGTCGTAGGGCAGCGCCGAGGCTGCCGTCGCCGCCCCGGGCGTCAGCGGCGTATGGCCATAAGCGTGGCCGTCGTCTGTGTGCGCCAGGATCTCCTGGCGTGCCACGTCCATGGCGTCCATGCGGCCCGTGCGCGTGAGGCAGCTCGTGCAGAAGCGCACGCTGCGCTGCACAAAGGCCTTGCGCTTGCGGCCGGGCAGCGTGAGCTTCTTCTTGACGAAGCAGTCGGAGCACACGGCCGTGCAGCACAGCTCGCAGTTGCTCGTGACGCTGAACATGCCCACGGGCTTGGCGCAAATGGGGCACTGACGCGTGTTCACGGGCAAAGCCGTGAGGGCCTCGACACTGCGCGCGTCCGGGCAAGAGCGCAGCAGCCACGTGAGCTTCTTGGCGCGTGCGCAGACGACGGCGCGACTGTAGGAGAGCAAGTCGAGTGAGGCCGAGTGCGTGGCCACGCTCTCGGACACGGCGCCGCGTGGGTCCACGTTGGCCTTGGTGTAGACCTGCACCTGGTCGGGCGCGTTGGGCGTCTCGGCGAAGAGCGAGCACGAGGACACGTGCGCGCGCACGACCTTGGCGCCCTCGAGCGGGCCGTAGCCCAGCACGCTGATGGAGTGCATGAGGTGGTAGCCCACGCGCTCGACGCGGCCGTCGCGGCCCACGCGCGTGATGATGCCGCAGGTCTCGAGGAAGACGAGGTCGCGCGGCCGTACGCCCGCGGGCGTGGACTTGACCACCCACTTGACGCCCACGAAGCGGAACGGGTGCTTGTCGGACGGCCCGCGCAGCTGGCAGAGCGTCTCGGCGTCCACGAGCGTGTCCTGCGTGTACTGCGTCTTGAGCAGCATGCTCCCGGCGTCCACCGTGTGCACGCCGTACATGACGTCGTGCAGGGAGCCGTGGATGGTGCCCACCTGCAGCAAGGTCGGCAGCTTCCAGTGCTCCTTCCCGGGTGACGTGGGCGATCGCTGCGGCTCACGCTGGCGGGCGCCCGAGCTGGGGCCCGTGTGCTTGTACATGGTGAGCTGCTCGCGCGAGCGCACGCGCTTCCAGTCGCGGCGCGAGACGTGTCCGCCGGCCTGGCGGTGGGCGTCAAAGTCGGCCAGCGCCTCGCGCACGAGCTGGTGCCCGAGCTTCTCGAGCTTGACGCGCTGCGGGTCCGCCATGGCCAGCGGCGGGAACGGCGCGCGCGGCAGCGGGAACTTGTACGCCATGGGGCTCAGCGGGCGTTTGGCGTTGTGGCCCACGGGGCCGCCAGAGGGGGGGGGCAGCCCAGTGAGCGGAAGGGCAGCAAGGGAGACAGCCGGTCAGACATGCGAGCACGTGACGGAGCGAAGCGCTCCAGAAGATGCGTCTTCCCGATCACGGAGATCAGCGCGGTGGGTCAGAGGGCGGGGCTCTCTCGCGCTTTGCGCAGGATGGCCGCGCTGCGCTCCGGCTCGGTGTGCCCGTGGCCTACTCCAGTCGCCGCGTGACGCCAGCTGGTGAGTGCCAGGGCCACTCTGCCGTAGAGGATTGCCAGCGCGTCGGCCGCGCCTCTGCGCGCACACACCGGTTGGCAGCCCACGCTGCCGCCTTCCGGCCCGACCACTTGCACCCAAGGGAGGCCGCAGCACAGCACTGCTAGGCGTGCAAGGGGCCCACGTCTGTGCTGCTTTGCCCTCTCCTCTGCTGGCGGCAGCGGGCGCGTTCTCCTCGCGCCGAGCTTCGCCGCCTGTCATCCCGGCGTCGCCGCCTGCGTGATTACCACTCGCAGTGTCTCTTGAAAGTCGCCTTCACCGTGAGTAACGGTGATGGGGCGCTCCGGAAACATACCTTGACAAGTCGGTAAAATACCGGTACACTGAACGCTTTGCTGAACTCTTGCCGTGCATGTAGCCACCTGGTGAGTCACCGTTCACCGTTGCTGCGGACGGGCATAGCGCCCTTGTCTGCACACCGCGGGCCCGGCAGCTCTATTGCAGCGCCAGACTTGAAGCACTTCGCGGCCAAGAGCAGGCGGAGCTGGGCGTGGCTCTTTATCAGTGTCCTTTAGGGTGTTTACTTGCCACTTCTCCTGCAGCCATGCTGCAATGCGTCCGCGTCTCCCGAACTGGCCAAGCGCGTGCTTCTCCCCATGCGTGCCGTCACACGACGCTCCTCTCATCGCGACGGCCCGGGGCGTATCTGTCCCACAAGAACGAGTCGAAGCGGCCCACGTTCTGGTGGTACGCCTGCGAGCTGGGCGGCGTGGCATCCAGAGCCGGCGTCTCGGGCGCGTGCCGCCTGTCCGTGGGTGTCCCCGAGGAAAGCCGCAGCTGCTGCCTCACCGCCACGCCGTGCTGCAGTGCCAGCATGTCGGCCGCGTCCGCTGTACTCGCGCTCAGCCGCCGCTGTCGCCGCTTCTGCAGCCACTTGTAGACGCCCGTGATTGCCACGTAGAGCACCCGCGCAAAGAGGCAGAGCAGCACCAGCGCGTTGGCGCAAATGATGATCTGCGCCACGAGGTCGCGCACGCGCTGCGGTACGAGGTCGGGCGACACGAGCACGAGCGAGAGCGCCAGGGCCAAGACGCGGAAGTAGGCGGCCGCCAGCCCCACGTAGTAAAACACGGGCAGCAGGAAGGGCCGGCGCGCCACGAGCGTCAGCATGAAGAGCACGTTGAAGGCCACGAGCAGCGCGATCTGCAGCATGGGCTCGCGCACGACGCCCACGACGGCGCCCGAGGCCACGTCCAGCACCAGCTTGGCCAGGAAGAAGTAGCGGTTTTGCTGGTTAAAGTCCTGGTAGAGCGCGCCGTAGCGGTGGTGGAAGGGCTTGAGCGTGTGCTCCTCCGTGCCGTGGTCCGCCAGCTCGTGCTTGTACGTCGAGAGCACGTAGACGCCAAAGCCGGCGATGCCCACGCACGACACGATGAGCACGACGATGGCCAGGATGAGGCCGCCAATGGCGCGGTCTTCTCGGATGGAGTACGCGATCTGGAAGCAGGACGTCATGGCCAGCGCGTACTGCAGCAGCAGCAGCAGCTGGATGCCCACGAACACCACGCGGTTGTCCAGCATCTCGGCCACGGGGCTACCGTCCTTCCTGCACGCGCGAAGCAGCAGTCGAGCGGCCACATACAGCACCGTCACCGCCGCACACACGGCCGCAATCGCTACAGCACGTCCCCACCGCTTCGCTTAATGCACGCTGTCCACGTTTGCAGAGACCACAGGAGAGCTGCAGAGCTACAGAGCAGACGTACCGAGCATGGTGTAGTAGAAGAGGTAGTCCGGGTCCACGCCCAGCATCCTGGCATAGCGATCCACGCCGCCCACGCCCTCGTGCTCGCTCTCCAACGCGCGTTGTCTGCGCTTCAGTGCAGACGCCGCGGCCTCGTCCTCCGTGCCGGCACTCGCAGCTCCAGTGTCGTCCGGGAAGAAGACCTGCATGTTGGTCCAGGCGAACTTGGCGCAAAAGTGGAGGAAGAAGGCGGGCGCGCCGTCCAGGTGGAGCGCCCCCAGCAGCGTGGCGAACTGGCCCAGCGCCAGCATCTGCAGCAGCTCCGAGACGCCTCCCTTGGCCGTTGGCACGGAGCTCCCAGCGGACGCAAGAGAGGCAAAGACAGCGCCTGCTCCGGAGACGGCGACGCCGCTGGCCGTCACGGCCGAGAGCAATTGGCCGCCGTGGTTCATGACGGCGAGCTGGAAGGTGGACACGTCCGTGGTGAGCCCCGAGACGGGGAACTGCGCGTTCACGCCCAGGCAGTCGCCACAGGAGAAGCCCGAGGCGTCCACGTCGTGCGGGCCATCCGTACTGCCGACCGCTTGGGCCGCGGCCTCTGCTGCCGCCTCGGCCGCCGCCACCGCCTCGTCGTAGTGCTCCTCGCCCCAGGGCTTCACGTAGAGCTCGTAGGAGAGGTAGCCGCCCAGCACGATGGCCAGCACGAAGCCAACGGCCACGAGCTGCGACGCCACGGTGTACACGCCGCATCTGGCGCAGCACACGCAGCACTTGGTGCCGCAGCCTCGCAAGCCCATTCGTCTCGACGGCGGCGTGGCTCCCAACTACGCTCTGCGGACTCCAGCGCACTTGTGGGTCGCCCTGGGGGCGTTGCAAGGCTTGGAGCTGCTTGCGTCGGCTCTAGGAAGACGCGAAACCCCCCGGGGACGAGCGCTGCGAGGCCACTCACTAGCAGGCAGACGTCCTGGCTAATAGCGTCGCTTTCGTTCGCTTTCGGTCGCGAGTGTATTGAGATGGATCGTTCGTAGCTGTACAGGGTCCTACCAGTCGGTGGCCGGCGACGACGCGAGACCAGGAGGCATCACACGCCTGTCCGCCGGCCCGCAGCCGCCGTCTGCGTCATCGGTCGCTGCCAGCCGCGCGTCTCTCGTGGCAGCGACTTGCTTGTCGTGCCGCCTGGCCCCGCGGCTGGGGCGCTGGGGCCGCAGAGTCCCGTGCGTCTCGTGCTCCTGCGTTGTGCTTGTCTGTGTCTTGTGCTCGTGCCTGAGTGTGCGTGCACCGATGGCGCTGGTCGTCCTAGGAGGACTGATAGAGGATGCCCACGTTCTTAAAGTCGCGCTTCTTGAGCGACTTCTTGACGAGCGGCAGCGCCTCCAAGATGGCGCCAAAGTCGGGTCGCCGCGCCGGGTCGTGGTGCCAGCAGTGCTCGATGAGCTCGCCGATCTTGACGGGCGTCTGTCGCGGCAGCGCCGGCCGCATCTGCTGGCGCGCCACGGCAAAGGCGGCCTGGATGGGCGTGAGCCCGCGGAAGGGCTGGTCCTTGGCGATGAGCTCCCAGAGCACGACGCCAAAACTGTACACGTCGGCCTTGGTCGAGTAGGGCTCGTGGCGGATCACCTCGGGCGCCATCCAGCGGTACGTGCCCGTCTCGGCCGTCAGGTCGGACGCGTTGCCGATCTCGAGCACGCAGCTGAGCCCAAAGTCCGAGATCTTGGCCGTGCCGTGCGAGTCCAGAAGGACGTTGCCCGACTTGAGGTCGCGGTGCATGATGGAGCACAAGTGCAGGTAGTTCATGCCCATGGCCATCTCCGTGGCCAGTCGGAAAAAGTCCACGGGCCCGCGGCGCTTGTCGCGGATGAGGTCCGTGAGCGTGCCGTTCTCCATGAACTCGAACACGAGGCAGTAGCGCGGCGGGTTGATGGCCGCGCCCAGGAAGAGCACGATGTTCGGGTGCCGAAGCTTGCTCACCACGGCCACCTCGCGGTGGAACTCGTTCAGCAGCTCCTCGCCCAGCGCTTCGCTGTTGAGCGACGAGTCCACGACCTTGGCGGCCACGTGCGTGCCGCGCCACCAGGCCGAGTACGTGCTGCCCGAACGGCCCGAGCCCACGGCCTTCTCCAGACGCATCTCGCTCAGGTCCAGCCTCCACTCAGCCTTGATCTCGTTCTTGTCCACCATCTGCAACACGCCCAGCTTCTCGGCCAGACTCTGGTTCTGGCCAGAGTCCATCGAGTCGTTGCTGCCACCGCTCGTCTGCGCGTTCTCGTCCGCGCTCAGGCGCTGCAGGTTCAGCTCCACCTGCGTGCGCAGCTCCTGCTGCCGCTCCTCGCTCACAAAGTTGCCGCGCACCACGAAGCGGTCCAGCAGGATGCCGTCCAGCGTCGTCATCACGTCCGCGTCCAGGATGTTGCCCTTGAGCGACGTCAGTGCCCGCGTGATGGCGTCCAGTATGTTGTCGCGGTCCAGCGACACCACCACCACCTCGCACACGCCCGGCACGATCCTGCAGCAGCAGCAGTCACACCCAACAGCGCAGTCACACCGTCAGAAAACGAGGCGTGCTTCCTCCTTGTGCCTCACAGAGGGGAAGGCTGCACGCCGAGCAAGGCGGGCCACGTACTCTCCGTTGTCGTCCTTCTTGAGCTGTGCCGTGACGGCGATGGCGGTCGGGTCGCGATGGTTCTGGGCCAGCAGCCGCATGTGCTGCGGCACGTCGTCCGGGTTCACCGAGAGCGCGTAGCGCGCCGGCAGCCGCCGGAAATGCGCCTGCACCGAGGCGAACACAGGCTCGTACAGGTGGTTGAGCACCTTGCGCTGGCCGTACGAGCCCGAGGCCGACACGTACACGTCGCCCACCATGTGCTTGACCACGGCGCGACACATGTCGTTGACCACCGAGTCCTTGAGCCCGCGCTGCACCCCCACGGCCGATGGTTTGGGCGCCACGGGGAAGTAGCCCTTCTTCTCCAGCTCGGCTAGCGCCTGATAGCTCTGCGCCTTCTTCATGCCCTGCGACGAGGGCAGGCCGGCCGCCTCGTACGAGCCCACGAGCGGCTTGGCCGGCGGCTGGGCCTCCGGCGTGACGGGATTAGCCGTTCGCAGCTTGTGCGAGAGCAGGCGCGCGTGCTCGTCCTCGTCCGCGCGGCCCTGCGGCCCCGCGTTGGCGTGCAGCGCCACATTCTCCATCTTCTCGGCGATGCGCGGCAGGGAGGACGGCAGCAGCCCCTCGGGCGACGAGCGCCCGAAGGAGCCGTAGGGAGAGCGACTGCCCGCGGCCGCGAGGCCCCCCGGACTGCCCACGGTGAGGCCACCGGTGCTCATGACGGCGTTGGCGCTGGCGTCCAGGCCGGAGCTAAGGCTGTGGCTGTGCGAGAGGAAGGAGGGCGGGTCGGTCACGCCCACGTGCGAGCCCGTGCGCCACTCGCGGTAGAGCAGTCTCGCGTCCGAGAGCGAGTTGACGGGCGGGGACGCGGCCACCTCTGCGGCCAGGTCGTCCGTGCTGTTCTTGCGGCCGAGCGGGCGCGCGGTGGGGATCTCGAGCGCGTCGGACCGCGGCGGGGACGTGGCCGAGAAGCTCGTGAAGCTCGAGCGGGAGCCCCAGGACGACGACAGCGGCTGCGGCTGCGGCTGCGGCTGGGCCATTGGAGGAATGAGCGGACGACTGCGCTTGTGTGCGTGCGTGCACGTGCCGCCGGACGTAGTCACTTGCTCCGCACTCGGCTTCTCGGGCTTTGCCACTTCCCTCTGCTCTGCGTCTGGTGGTTGCCCTGCCTCGTCCGGTCGCTCGTTCGCAGACCGGGCGGGCTAGGGGTATGTCCCGAGTGGCGGTATCATAAATGGGTCGTGGCGCGGTATACTACGGCGTGTCGTTGGACTTGGCTTGAGCAGTCCCCGCCTAGAGCGTAAGTTACTCTCCGCGAGGGAAACTTACCCTCCGTGAACACAGCCGGGACGAAAAGGCTCACTCTGCCAACACTTGTGTGCGGCAGAGAAGGGGCGCGAAAGAGGCTGCTTTCGGCCAATGGCGCGCCGCCTAATCGTGATAACGCGCCTCGAGGCGGCGCCATTGGCTGAAAGTTGCCGCTTGAGCTTGCGCTTGAACTTGCATCGCGGATCCGCTCCGCTGGGCGCGTGACTGAGATTCGCCAGCCGCAGCTTCAAGCCATCCCAGGAACTGGGGGAAATCCAGCCAGCCCCCCAGTGCCGGCGTCCCAGGCAGATTCGGTCGGCCTTCTCCTTCTGCATGCTCATGCATCTCCGCGGCCCGCCGGGCGTGCGTGCAATCAAAGATGCCGCATGCCCGAGTCGAGGCCGGAGCGCGCGCCTCCGCACCGTGGCGAATCTGGCCTCCAGTCGCAGTCGTGTCGCACTGACGTAGGTCGCGCTTGTCTGACACTGCCGCGGCTCATGCGATCGGCGCTGGCGCAGTACGGGCGACCATTCGACGGGCGGCAGCCCAAACACAAACAGGAGGGCAGTCAGTTGCTGCGTCCGAGAGGACTCGAGCTGGCCATGCTAAGTGTGCTAGTGTGGGCGTGTGGGCCCAGTCCCGAGTGGCGGTCGATGGCTCACATGTGACAGGAAGATTTCCGGCTCGCATGAGACAGATGACGCGTGTAGGGTTGCATTTTGAAGCCCCGCGCCTACGGTACGGCGCAACGACTGGTGCAGGAGCCTTGCCCAAGGACCGGAACGAGGGGGCAGATTGGTATACGAACACATCGAGAACTGGCTCCGGCCCAGCTTCAAGCAGGCCAGACTTCAACCCACGGGTCCATTTGGAAACGCGCTGTTGCTTGACCCCGCCAAGCAAGGCTTCTGTGCTCGCCGTCGGAAGCGCACCCGCGACACCGGGGGCAGCTCTTCATACCCTGGCGCAGCTCAACCAGGGCAGCAGGGCCCCAAATGTGGTCGTTGCGGCACCGTAGTCTGACATCCGTGCTCTCTGCGGACATCCACACGAGCCACGTCGGCGAGGGCGTCGTCGTCAACTTTGGCTGTTGAGGCGAGTCGCAGGGTACTTCATTGGGCTGAAGGCTCTTCTTGTCCTACAGCTTGTCCTCGTGCTCTTCTTTCCGCAGCTGGAACCAACCAGGACACCGCGCCACAAACGCACAGCTCCGCTTGAGCCTCTTATGCTCCACGGATGGCTTGGTTCGTGATAGCAGTCCTGGGACGCCCTCCTTTTCCAGCAGCAGATACTCGGCATACAGGGCTGGAATCAGCGGTGTCTTGCGGTCGGTTCTCTTCCAGGCCGAGACTAACACCATCTCTTCGTCCGACTGCCACTCGTTCGGTGGGGGGCCTTCGGGCTTTTTGATCAAAGGGCTGCTAGCTCGCAAAAGGACTGCCTGGTTGAAAATGGGGGTGGTGCGTAGCAGACTACCGGACCTGAGCATGTGCGCGTATAATGATTCCTCGGACGCCTTTGGACGTGGAGGGCCAGGTCATACCGCCAACTCCCCCGTGTGCTTTGCCCACGCCTCACGCTATTTCCTGCTGAGTACACGTCCCCCCCCATGCCCAGGATTTCCGGAAATCCTGGGCATGGGGGGACGTGTACTTGGTTTTTGTATGGGGACGAATGATTCAAATGAATTTAGTAGTTTCTATCCTGCCATTATGGCGCGCTTCCGAGAAGATGGCCAAGAAGTTGGCCTTCCCTCCTCTTGCCTGGCCTCGCCACCAAGATGCCCAGGCCCAGCTCGGCCATGATGACCTTCCTTCTGTTCGCTTTCCTTGGCATCCGCTTCCTCTCCACGCGGCGCGAGTTTGCTAGCGCGCTGGAACTGGACGCCTTGCGTATCTCGGAGGCCGCAAGTTTGCCTTTGAGCACCAGGGGACTCAGCATGCTTTCTGGTGCTCCTTCTACAACCCCTATCGCGGCGAGTTCGTCGCCGTGGTAAACAGGTAAGGCTATGCGTGTGTGTGTGCGTGTTCAACACGATTTCAAGCTGAGCGTGCTACCTTTCGTCAGAGCACCTACAAGTGCACCAACTCGCCTGCAGCCTCGCCCACACCAGGAGCTCCCCAATGCGACCGAGACACGACGCTCCCAGTGTGTCATTGGCAAGGTCGAGCCCGGCGGCCATCTCGCTTCCTAGAGGCGCATTGCCCGGAGGCTACACGTCTAACGCCGGCAAGCCCGTCGGGTGAGTCGCCTGCACGAGCCAGAGCGAGAACAGGCTACATGTTCGGCAGGAGCGCCGAAGGGGCCGGAGAAGAGGCCTGTGCCGCAAGGCGCACCCACAGCTCTGCGAGTCGCAGTACGCATCGTCATCGCTATCTTCATTGGCAAGAAAGCCGCGGTGGAGTGGACTGTGCACTTGCTAATGGGTTCACCGCAGGAAAGTGTGGCCAGCACCGCAGCCAGCTCTGAACGCACTGCCAGCGCCACTGGGTGGCTAACGGCCTCTCGTCCTGCTTTGCTAGGCCGACGTTTGCGGAGTCTAACGCGGCGGCAGGGAAGCAGAGGCTCGTAGGAGACATCTTCGACGACGAAAGTCGGGGCTTGGTCGAGAAATCCCAAAACACGGTATCATTTCGACATTTCGATATTTGCGAGAGTTGTGCTGTAGGTACAGTAAAACACGAAAGTTGTACCGAGTGATTCGCATCAGCATGGCAGCTCGCCCACCGTTTGGTGGAGATTTCGTGAAGCACTGTACTTGCGGCAAAGCACCGCGTTGTCTTGCTAGTTTACGACTTGACAGTCCGCGAGTTAGCGCGCTGATGGCCAAGCCGGACTGCTTGCCAACCGCGAGTTTCCGCGGGATTGTCTGACAGATTCTCCGTTTTAGCGTCATCCCTCCGTTTTAGCGAGCCAGCTCCTTCCTTCCGCGTGTCGCCTTCTGCTGAAGGGGCGGCAAGCGATAGACTGGAGGCGACGAGAGCAAGATGGGGGCCAACCTGTCGCTGCTGATCTCGGCCACCATGCTGGTGGCCACGCTCGTGTACTACTACAAGATGGTGCTGCTGACGGAGATGACCACGGAGGCCTCGCTCTTCAACACGCTCTACGCCGAGTACGCCACGCCGCAGATGATCGACGCGCTGCGGTGAGTGCTCGCGTCTTCTTCGCGCCGCCCCGGCGCAAAGCACGCACGCCGTGGCTCTCCCTATGCTCTCCAGCCCCGCTTCCGCCTGCGCGGACTCCCTTGACGTCTCTCTGCTGCTCCTGCGTGGCGCTACAGGTCTGTGGAGGAGTTTTCGTACGAGACGACGCTTACGCCCACGCAGATCGCGTGCCGCTCGCACGACGAGCGGCTCTGGGACCGCAAGTTCGACTACGACTGGCAGCGTCTGCTGCACTGGTACGTGTCGAGCTCATGCTATTAGGACTGGAGCGTGTCTCTCTATATCTGCTTGGGCCCGTGAGTTGTGCTTGCTTACGCGGCTGCCGTCCCTATTGCAGGTATCGCAAGCTCGTTTACTTCCACCGCATGGGGCTGCTAAACGACCGCTTCTACCGCGAGTTCCCCGGCGCCAGTACGTTCCTCACATACACACACACACTGCGCGCTGTTGCTCACGAGCCGCGTCTCGTTCCGTTTGCTCTGCTCGCAGTCTGCGCGAGAGAGTTCATCCACCACGTCGAGCCCCTCGCCCTCGGCTCGTGCCAGCTCTACCAGGTGCGTACGCTCCCCCTCTCCTCCTACGCTGACACATCAGTCGGACGCCTACGCCCCGACTCACGCTCGCCCTCTTGGTCCAGGAGCACAACTGCTCCGAGGTGTTCGACTACCTGCGCCAGCTCTACGCTCTGTCCAAGACGGAGGTCATCACATGCGACGCCCAGGACGCCGCTGAGCCCACACCCGAGGCGGCCTCGCCCAAGGAGGAGCTGTAGCTCGCAATCCCTTAGACATTCATCCCATACTTGGCATAGATCTCAATCGCATGCGCTTGAAGCGAAACGACCGCCACCAGCGAAGAATCCGGAGGAGGGAAATGGGACGCGCGGCCCAGGAACGCGGGCGGAACGAAACCATGGAGAATATATATAGTGTCGACTTCTTAGGAAGCTGTTTGATGAGACTGTCGTTCGTCGAGCGCCCCCAATTTGCATGCTGCATCCCCTTCCACCTGCAGAGCAATGCCTCTCCCCTACCGCTTGCTCAGGTTCACCAGCGCCGAGAGGAACTTGGCCTGATCGGCCGTGCGGTGCACGTACACGATCTTGTCTCCGCTGAAGGAAAAGTTGCTCACGCCCTCGACGGTCACGCGCTTGCCCTTGACGCTCTCGATGAGCTCCAGGAACTCCTTGTTCATGCTCACGCCCGCGCTCTTCACCTTGCCCGAGAGCGACCAGTGCACGCGGAAGTGCTGGCTGCGCGGCCCGCCGCAGTCCACCTTGGCGTGGTCCAGGTGGATCTCGCCGAACAGATACGTCGTGCACAGGTAGTCCAGCACCAGCGCGTCCTTCCCGCGCAGGTGCACGGACGAGTTCTGCGGGCCGCTCACGATCGAGTCCTCGCGGAAGTACTTGACCGTCGAGAAGATGTCGCCGGTGTTGTAGGCATCCTCCACGTGCTTGATGATCTGCAGGCGCTTGTTCTGCAGCTGCTGGTACTCCTTGTCCGTGATGGTCATGACCACGTTGGACGCCACGCCCGAGTCCTTCTTCTCCAGCGACCGGATCTCCTGCACCAGCATGTCGCGGTGCTGCTCCAGCCGCATCTTCTCGTCCTCCAGGCTCGAGATGCGGTCCAGCTTGCGCTGCCGGCTCTTGCGCGCCGCGATGCGGTTGCGTTCGCGGCGCAGGTTCGTCTCGTCCACCGACCCGTCGCTCTCCGAGCGGTTCGACCCGTTCGTGCTGCTCGTGGGCACGCCCTGCGCCGCCACGTACGGGTCGTTCTCGTAAGCCGAGCTCATGCCAGGCTCGCTGCCCCTCTGCGTCTTCGAGTACTGGCTCAGGCTCTCGTGGGTCAGCGCGCTGCCGGGCGCCATCCCGCTCATCATGTACGGGTGCGTGGGCTCCGCGGGCGACGGCTTGTGTTTCTTGGACACGGGGCCCATGCGCGGCTGCATGGCCGAGTGGCTGCCCGACCGGTAGAACCGGTCGTCGCCGCCGTCCATGGAGCTCACCATGGAGGGGTTGGCGCCACCGCCGCCGCCGCCCACGCGTCCGTTGCGCGACAGGTGCATGGAGCAGACGCCCTCGGCCACCGCCTGGTTCGAGCACAGCGCGATGGCGCAGCGGTGCAGGGAGCTGCGTTCACTGGGCACGCGCGCGTTGGCGGCGCCGCCACTCATGCGTCTGTGGCTCATTCTAGCGGGCTGCTGTGGGGCTTCTTCGCTGTTTTCGTCGCTTCCGCGCCGTTCTTTCTCTCACCTGCTCTTTTCAGTTTTACAGCTCCAAAACCAAAGCGACCAGACAGCGAAGCGGGCCGCCAATAACAGCCAATCACAAATGGGTGGGAGAGGGAGGTTGCGCCGAGATAAAGTCAGCTTCTGATTGGCTAGCAACCTCGAGCGACAGGGCGAGGTCAAAAAACGGAACGGGATGGGCCGAGATTTTTGAAAACACTTTTCTGTCGTCAGCGATCCGACACTTTTCACTTGAGCAAGGCAGAGATGGAAATACTCTTACCGAAAACACGCGTGCGCCCAGAATTTCACCCAACCAGAGCGCAGTTCCGAGGTGAACAAAACTGTTTTGGCGAATCAAAGATTACGATTTTTCCCGCCGCTTTTGAGAAAATCCGGAAAACACTCGGTCAACCACAACCGTATGCAAAACTCTTACTGAAAACACGCGTGCGGCCAGAATTTCACCCAACCAGAGGCAATTCCGAGGTGAACAACATTGTTTTGGCGAATCAAGGCTCGCCTGCTGCTCGGCCGTGTCTATGCGGCGGTGCGTTGCAGTTTCACCGGCAATTCCAAGCAAAAAAGCGCTTTCAAACCGCAAACTCCGCTGCCCGCACTTTCAAGCTCATTGGAGACCAGCCCCGCCCGCCATCCAGAGCCTCGTCGTGCGAAGCTCGAGAACCAGCGCCAAGGCGCTGTGTCTCCTTGGTCGTTAGCAAAACTTAACCCAGCTCGCTATTTCGTCCACAAGCAGCGCAGGCCGAGCAGCCCATTCGCTGGTCCAGTTTGCCTTGCAAGGGTGTTAACCCCCTACAGCAGCGCGCAACCTGGCCTGTTGGCTCACACATTTCACCTACCGGTATGATAGGCGGGCTGAAATGCACGAACGAAGGCTGAAATGCCAAAGGACTACTCACCGCGTCTGGACTTTATCTGACGAAACCAGCAGAATTGTTGCAGGCGTCCAGAACGAGCCCGGAATGTCGTTTGTACCCCACTCAAAACTCGGCAGACGGGGCGGAAGAGAAGATTTTGGACCGCTGCGTGTCTTTACGTCACCCCGCCTTTTCCAAATTTGACAAGATAGTTTTGTGAAATTTGGCTCAATACAAACGGCAAGTGAGCAGAAGACAGAGATGACATCTGGAGACACGATAAGAGTCACCAGACCAATGCGATAAAAAGCAAAAATAAAGTGGTCCCTATTTAAAAGATGGGTACGCGTTATTGCACCCTAAAAAAGACCGAGGTCTCTCTGCAGCCATCGGACCCGCGAGCACAGCTACGTCGCGAGCCTTGTCTTAATCTCGCGGCGCGCAACTAGGCTTCGTGGCCGGGTTGATTGCCACGACAAACTCCGCCCGACGCGACAAGCTCGGAGGCGTCCACCGTTTTACGCCTCGACGTGCAGCGAATTGCAGGCTTGCAACATCTCTATGGCCCCACTTTATAGGGGTAGGCTTCGAATCGCGCAATTCTTTACCCCCCGGGCGCTTAATTCGTCGATATGCCATCACCCGCGCTTTTGTAGCCGAGTGTCGGTCTTCCGCGAGTCTAGCAAGCGCTAGTCGCGAGCAGCTACTCGTGCGTTGCCGCCCATGCCCAGCGCCGCCATGCTGCGCGCGCGCGTCGGCGGTCTCTTGCGCCCGTGGGGTCTGCTCCGGGCGACGCACACGCTCTCCCTGGCGGCCGGAGACGAGGGTGCGCCCGCCTGCGTGCTGGCCATCCTGCAGCAACACAAGAGCTTCCTGGCGGGCCTGAACGACGACGTGTACACCTTTGTGAGTCCACTGCTGGAGGCCTCCATCGGCGGCCACACGCGCCACTCGCTGGACCACTTGCGCAAGCCGCTGGAGCTGCTGGCGGCAGACGCGAGGCTGGCTAGCGGCGGCGACGTGGTGCGCTACGACCTGCGCGAGCGCCACACGGCGGTGGAGACGAACCGTGCGGCCGCCATCCAGCACATCGAGGCGCTGGAGGAGACGCTGCGCGCCGTGGCCGGCCGCCGAGACCTGGGTCGCCGCGTGGAGGCCGCCTTCATGCTGGCGGCGGACGGCCGCGAGTTCGCCTTCGAGTCCACCTTGAGCCGCGAGCTGGCCTTCGCCGTGCACCACTGCATCCACCACAACGCACTGTCCAAGGTGCTGCTGCGCCACCACTTCCCGGCGCAGCGGGTGCCCGAGGGCTTTGGCATGGCGCCCTCCACGGCCAACTACAACCATCTGCACGAGCACAAGTAGGTGGTGGCGGGCGGGCGAGACTCGCTTGAGCGCGTTTTCGCCGAAAAGCCGTGAATTGTATCCAATCAGCGACAGGAACCCCGCTTGGGCAACCCTTTTAACCAATCACAATCCGTGAATCGAAGCACGACGCGGCTTGGTTCTCTCCGAAAAGGTCGAGAGATCTTAGCCCAAGAAGCCCGAGGCGAAGATGATGCCTCGAGCTGGCGCTGGCGCTGGCGCTGGAGCGACGCCGTCGCCGCCTCTCGCGCCGAGCAGTGCGGCTGGCGAGGAAGAGCCCAACGCGCGGGCCCCAGTGGCGGCGTCGGTCTCCCCGCGGCCCGCCAACGCCTTCGCCAACGACGGCAACTTCATGGCGCAGTTCCTGGCCTCGACCGAGTCCAGGGCGTCCAAGCCACCCGTAGACGTCGTCGACGCCGCAGCGGAGGACGACAGCGTGCGCGCCAGCGTGCGCAAGAACGACGGCAGCTTCATGGCCAGCTTTCTGGCGCTGCAGAGCCAGCAGCAGAGCCAAAAGCAACCCGCGCAGAGGTACGCCAGCCGTGCTTGTTGTCTCCCTCCACGACGAGGACGTGTATGAGAGCTGCACTGGGCTAAGCGGCTCGCAAGTCTGTGCAGCGTCGAGCCAAAGCCGCCGCGCGTGGAGCTGCGCCAGCTGCCGCGGCCGAAGCCCCTGGCCAAGCGCGCCGTCTCGAGTCCCTCGACCGCGTCGCAGCCACGGAAGCGCAGTCGCTGGGACGTCGGACCTGCGCCTCCTGCGCCTGCGGAGCCCGAAGCGGAGGCCAAACCCGCGGACCTGGCGTCTCCGCAGCAGCAGGAGCGCATCCGCGCCAAGCAGAGGAAGCACCAGCAAGAGCTGCGCTTCCTGGAGCAGCGCATCCGCGGGTTCCAGCAGCAGGTGCAGCTCGCAGACTCGGACGTCCTCTCGGCCTCGGAAAAGACGGCGCAGCTCTCGGAGGAGCGACGGCAGGAGTACGCGCGGCTAGCGGCGCTGGCGGAGCAACAGCGCGACTACAAGGACTCGCTGGAAGACGCCGAGCTGGGGCTCGTCCGGGACGGGACGGTGGAGCACCGCAAGCGCGCTCAGGAGATGCTGCACACGCTGGAGACGGCCGCGACGCTCACGCAGCACGGCGAGGGCAAGCACCATCTGGGAGACTTCCTGCCGCAGGGGCAGCTGGACAGGTTCCTGCGGGAAGCCACGAGACGAGGCAACTCGGGGAAGCGGCCCGCGCTGCCGGCGTCCAGTACTGCGGGGCCAAACTTGGCGAGTGCTAGCGACGTCCAACGTCGAGACGGACTGGTGGTGCCCTCCACTGGCGGTGCGAGCGCGGGGCTGGGAGCCCAGGCGTCTAGCGAACTGCAGGAGGACGACGACGAGTTCGACCAGTACCGCAAGCGCATGATGCTCGCGTATCGCTTCCGGCCAAACCCGCTCGTGCGTCCACACGACCCAGTTCTCTGCGTGGTCGCATGGTTCTCGCGTGTTGCTACACTGACTCGTCGTCTCTGGCTCATACTGCTTCTCTTGCCTGCGCCTACTGGACAGAACAACCCGCGACGGCCGTACAACTAGCGTCGCGACACTGGTGCGGCTCAAGTGGTCCCGGATCTCGTGCTCTAGCGACCACGCGACGTCTGCGTCCGCTGCTGCTGCTGCTGCTTGAGGCGGACTTTGTCGGCGAAGAGGCTCGCAGCGCTGTAATCCGACTGAAGATACTGGAACGCCTTCCACGCGACTTCAGGGTGACAGTGGCCGAGCTCCTCCTGCTCGTCCCCGTCCTTCGTCTTTGCGTTGCCTCGGGAGGGCGGGTCTACGTGGGATAACGTCGCAGTACGTGTGCTCTCGGCTCGGGTCTCGCCTGTGGACTGGCCTCTCGCTCTTAGCGGCTTCGTCGGGGCGCTCTGGTTCGTGGATGTGTCTGGTGGGAACAGGTTCTGCATCTTGTTGTAGCGCAGCCGCCCGCTTTGCCCCCAGCGCACGCCTTCCAGCGCGTTGTCTGCCTGGAACGCGAGCTCGAAGCTCTCGTCCATGGCTTTGCGGTGCCGCCCCCACGTCTTCCGAAGCGCGGCGGGTGTGCCGACGCGGGAGGAAGCGCCCGTCAGCCAGGATAAGAGGTGCCGCACATGGCTGCTGCGGTGGCCGAGGCGAGTGGCCAAGGCGCCCTGGATGCTCCGGAAGTCCAAGTGAACGGCCCGTTCCTCCAAGCCCAAGAAGTCCAGCTCCCGCATGACGGCTCGCAGCAAATTCGGCCACGGAACTCCGTGCAGACTCGCCTGCGGGTCGTTGGAGCCTCCGACTTTTGCCGTCGCGTACATTTGGGCTAATCTGGCCGGTGGGAGAAGCTCGGGCACTGCTGTTGCGCCAAAGGGAGACGCAAAGGCGCTGCCCACTACGGCGCTGGGCGGGGTCTGGCCACTCCCCATACTCATCACGTGGGCGAATTCGGAAAAGGAGAGGCGTCCGCAGTCGTCCGTGACGGCGGCCTGGAAGGCGGTGGCCATCTTGCGCTCGATGAGCTCCTGCTGCGCCATCCACGCCTTCACGACCATGCTCGCAGCGACGTCCAGGGGCAAGATCCGCGTCTCTGTCAGCTCACCGCTGGTCGCTTCCGTGGCTTGGGAGCCGGGGAGGCCGTAGTACTCCCCGGGGGTCACGGGGGTTATGAGAGCCACAATGGCAGTCACTGCGCGCTCTTCCAGTTGCTCGAGATGCAGCTCTAGACTCGCTGTTCTCTCCGCCTCCGACGCCACAGGGGTGGACGCCGACGAGGACGGCACCAAGTGCAGCACGAGCGTCCTGACGGCTTCTAACAGCACGAACTGCGGCTGGCCACACGTGACGCCATTTGAGACGTTGGCGCTGGTGTCGGATGCGACTACCCAGACGTCGGTGCCCAGGTCTGCGCCGCCATGGAGCCGCTTCTTCTGGATCGTGACGTGGGCGAGCACCCTCTGACAGTAGAAAAAGACGTGGAACGCCCGCGTGCAGACCGGGGGCTGCACATGATTCGTTCCGAGCTGGTGCAGCTTGGTGAGCACGGCGAAGAACTGCAGCGTCTCGTTGGCGCTTGCGAACGCTGCATCCGACCGAGCCAATGACTGTGTGGCGGAGGATCCCGTGGAGACACCGCCGCCAACCGAAGACGACAGTTCTCGTGAGAGGAACAGCTGGAGGCTGGCGAAAAAGCGCACAAACTCACACTCGGAGGCACCCACGTCTCCTCTGGCCGTGTCCAGGAAATACGCGAGTATGAACTCCACGAACGTGTCGCTCGTCCAAGGCCTGGACGGCTTGGACAGCGAGATCGGGAGCCGATCCGGCGCCGAAGCCGTCGCCGTCGACAACCCGTACACGTTCTCCACGACTACCGCATAGATGGCGTGAATTTTCTGCACCATCTCGTCTTTCGAGAGCGACGGCGCGACTGCAAACGCTGAGCTGGGAGGGAACGGATTGTCCGCCAATACTGGCAGCAACAGGATCCTCTTCATGTGCGCCGGAAGTCTCGGGAAGGCCTTGTGAAGACGCAGCAGGGGTCGCGTGGACGCGCTCTCCTTCTCCTTCGGCTCACTCGCGTGGAAGGACACACTTCCTCGTCGTCGGCCACTCCCACGCGTAGCCTCAGTGGGATCATCCGATACGGCAGAAGCTTCGATCGCAGGCTTGGACGCACTAGCTGCAGCTCCGACGGGAAGGAAGGCCACGTCGCGGGAGATCCCCGTGGCTGCCATCGTGCAGTAGGCCAGCGCGCGCAAGAACGAGCGGGCCGGTGTGGGTCCTCCAGCGACGGGGAACTGGGTGCCGATCGCTCTGTGCTGGCAAGGAGGTCGCCGAAAGTCGCGAGACGTGCCACCTTGGTCGCTTGCATTGTTTGGATTAGTCGTCTGCTTGCCGTGGACAGCTCCAGTCTCCGCGTAGAGCACTTCAATCGCTCGCAGCGCCTCGTTGATCTCTCGGAGCGTATGCAATTCGCTGAGAGAAATCACCCCCATCGGGTTGGTGGTGGTGGTGGAATCGACGACCTTGGACGCAGCAGCGGACTCTCGAGGCTGGGATTGACGAGGCTGGCGCGACGAAGTCTCACCGTCTTGTAAGCCGAGTCCGCTGGTCCCTGTGGTCGCTGAGTGTTCGAGTGCGGTAGAGTTCATCACGTCTTGAACTGCTCGCCGCTCGTGCAAGTGTAGAAAGCTGCGGCACAAGATGATCAAGTGCGCAATGTAAACGAGTTGGGCCCGCGCTCGGTCGTGGACTAGCGCCGCACCAGACGAGAGCTGCTGGTAGCACGGAGTTTGGGCCACGTCTTCTGTGCCTTCTTCGGATGGTTCGGCCACCCGAGGAGTAGTATCGCACTTGCTATCTTCCCCTGCAACTTCGAGATGTCCTCCAGCAGCACCTTCATCCTTTTCTTCGACGTCTCGGTCCGAATGATCCCCGCCATCTTCCTCAGCACCCTGTTCAGCACCATCAACACTCTCCTCGCCACCTTCAGCTGTTACAGTTTGTGCTGCATGACCACCGCTAGTACTCTCACTCGTGGAAGAAGTGGAAGGTAGAAGCAGCCACGCAGGGGTGCGGGCTTCTGTCTGGACGTGACGCAAGCAGTTCAGAATCAGCGCTTTGCAGTGACCATGCCAGCGCGCTTCCTGCTCCAAGTGCCCCATTTCCTCGCTCTCGAGGTTCCAGACGTCCAGCGAGCGCGTGTTTTGCGTCTGCAGTCGCTGGATCTCGCTCTCCACCTGCCGAATATCGTGCTGGAGTACGGCTTTGGAGTCTTTGAGTGCCTGGAGCTCCTGTTGTGCCTGTACCTGCTGCTCCGTGATCTCCGCAAACATGTGCTCGAACTCGGTGAGTGTGTCTTCGCACAAGACCTTGCACGCAAAGTGCGCCAGCTCTTGCGTGAGCCCGCCGACGCGGCGGAGAGTCTCATGCAGACACAGCATGACCAGGGAGAAGTACGGCGACAGCAGCAGCTTGTGCCGACGATAACCCGTAGGCCTGTCTGCCTCCACTTGCGTCACGCCATCCGCCGCACTCTCATGGCGAGAAGAGCGTGACGGAGTTCGCCGATCGCTGGCGGTCTTCGCCGCGGCCCTTGTCCATGCTGGAGACACGAAGAACTCGTGCTGTGCGAGCTTGCGCTTGATCCGCTTCAGCGTCTGGCGTTTAGCATCGCTGGTGAGCAGCAGCCATCGCTCCGTAAGTGACACCGGCCACGGTAGTCCTGGTGTACGCGGCGTAGATGGCAGTGGCGGCGCAATGCTAGACGTAGCGCAGTTTCCAATGCCAGAATCGCGCAGCACAAGGAGCGGCACGCTCTCTTCAAAGTACAGCGCGAGCTCCAGTATGGCCTCCTCATGGTCGCTCAACCCCACCAATCTCAAGGTCTTGGGGGGCCTTTCGTGCTGCTGGAGACGCTTCTGGCTCTTGCGTGGAGGTGAAAGCGCTCGTTTGGAGACACCGTGCTGTGCCGCGGCTGGGTTGTACTGAATAGCGCGCAGTGCTCGGGGCGATAGTAAGGCGGCCATGGGGCGATGGCGGTCCACGGGCGGCATCTTCACGTGCACGTAGGACCGTCGGGGGCTTCGAGCCGATAGCGCACCGTCTTTGGGCTTCTTGCCGTCCCTAGTGTCGTCCACATCCTCGCTTGTGAGGTAGGCGAGGTATTCCTCCAGCTGACAGACGCGTCGACGAAGCTCTTCGGCGGGCAGCAGCTCGTCCACGACGCTGCGCAGGAAGGCGGCGTAGAGCTTGATCTTGTCGTAACCGGCGTGGAAGGCGGCGCCGCGCGCCGCGGCCTCCGTCCACACCGTCAGGTTCGCAAAGGCGGGCGCAAAGTCCTCGACGCGCTCGCTCGTGGGCGACAGAGGCGACAGGAAGTCGCGCCGGAACGCGGGCGGCTCCAGCGGCTGGAACGCCGCGGCCGGCACCCCCACGCCCATGTGCTCCAGCTGAAGCATGCGACCAGACATGTGCGCGCCGCGCGGATACGTGCGGAAGCCGCTCATGGCGCCGTGGGCCGCGTCAAGCACCACGGCGCTAGTGCTGCTGGCGCTGGTCCGGCCAGTTCTGTGCGTCTCTTCGGGGCTTCTGCCATGCCTCCCCAAGATCCAAGAACGACGATGGCCCTCGCGCCACACTGGCCGCCCTGTTGGTGCTGGGCTTCACTGTCCGAAGTGCTTTCCGTTGCCGCAGCGACAAGGTCCACCTGGTCTGCGCTCTGGACCACGAGTTCGGCCCCGTGGCGCTTGGCGAGACCCTGGACAGCAAGCACTCCGGCCCACGCTGCCGCGGGACGAGCTCGCTGCCTGAAGCGCGCACCATCTTCCTGATGGAGAAGATACTCGGCCAAGTCTTCAACAAGACCCACCGCGTGCTGCCGAGCAAGCTGTGCTCGACGGGTTCTGTGAGAAGTTGCAGCTGGCCGTCGAGTACGGCGGCCGCCACCACAGGCTGGTCACATTGTTGCGTTGCTGCTGCGTGTAGTGCTGCTAACTGACCATGCGTCCCATGCAGCGAGTGGGTGCCCTTCTTCCATGCTACCCCCGAAGCGTGGTCTGCGCAGATCGAAAGGGACGAGATTAAGCGTCTCGACGCTGCAGCGCTCAA
>JAADYJ010000363.1:0-23786 GCA_023338205.1 Halophytophthora polymorphica
CCTTCACTGACTCTCTCCGCAAGACAGTAGTGTGGAAGAGCATTTCGAAGAGCATGGCCAGCAAGCCTGCGATCCAGCACAAGCGCTCTGCAGCTAGTATCTGCAACCGCTATACTTGGCTTCGTAAGAATCTCGCGGCAGGGACTGCGCCACGCGCCGAGGCTCAAGCGCACGGGCCCGCGGCACAACGAGAACCTCACGCGACTCAGGTAGCAAAACCCGTCAGCCAGCGACACAAGCAGCAGCAAGACACGAACAGCACCTACAACGCCCCGGACGCGCGCGACGACTCGCCCTTGGAGCTGGACCACCGCATACTGGCCTACACGCCCACTGCCAACTGGGGCTTCGAGCCCTCGGACGCACCCCTGGGCGCACTGGAGATGGCCTGCTCGCAGTCGGCCTTCTCCACGGTGTCGTCGTCCTCCACGTCCGCTTACATGGGCGCAGCAGACGGCTCCATGCCGGCAAGGGCCAAGCAAGCGACCACAGCGACGGCCACACCCCGTAAGAGGATACGGCGGCTGTGCTCGTGGTCCGGGTGCGGCAAGCAAGCGCGGTCGCAGGACTGTGCAAGGCGCACGGGAACGCGCTCTGGCGCGAGTAAATGACCTGAAACTTTCACCGAGCTTGAAAGTGGCGTCTAGCTGAACGCAGTTTTGCGTCCACGGAACTGCTTCGCCCGAGAGCTCGCTTACAACCTGGATCCACAGAGGCGATCTCATCCAGCACACAGGTCCTGCCACTACCGAAAGCTATCACGCACGGAGCCGTCGGCAGAAGTTCTTCCAAGACGCCTCGCTGGTCACTGCAGGTACTGCTAGATCATCGCAGTTCGGCTCACCGACTTGGGATCGACCTTGCTGGCTTCCGGCGCCGATGCACCAGAAGTTCAACTCGGATTCCATTGCTCAGTCTCGACCTGATCTCAAGACCCCCTGCTCCACTCGCTCCAGGTGTTGCGCCTTCGACACGACCACTTCTGCTAAAGCCTACCGAAATGGGGCCTCCCTTCATTCCAGAGTCGCAGTTTGTCTAAGTTTGCTGCATTTACAGCCAGGTAGTGCCCACTTGCACTCCCGGCATATTGGCTCTCGGCGTGCTTCGGTCGCATTCTGCCCTGTCTTCTAGTTGGATAAGTTACTGCGCTGGCCGCTGGGAGTTATACCGCCTCTCGCTCCGCCGCCAGTAGCGCCCGCCGCTTACATGTACTCGCGGATGGCCGCCGCCACCTTGTGCAGGCCGCGCGCAGCCGCGTAGGGCGCCAGCATGAGGTCCTCCGTGACCTTGATCGCGGGCTTGGCGTTGTGGTAGAGCAGGATGCGCGGCACCAGGTCGCTGTCGTCCTCGCACGAGATGACGTTGAGCACCAGCGCCGTCTGCCGGCGCTCGTTGAGCGCGTTCACGGGCGTGCCGGCCTTGAGCAGCATGTACACGATGGTGGCGCCGTCGGGCACGCTCGGACTCGCTGCGTAGTGCAGCGGCAGGTTCCCGCGGCTGTCGGCGCGGCGCAGCAGCTCCGGCTGCTCCAGCGCGAGCCGCTTCACCTCCCGCTTGTCGCCCTTGCGGACGGCGTTGTGCAGCGCCGTGCGCTCGTACTTGTTCTTGCTCGTCGGCGTGGGTGTCTCGGTGGGCGACACACTGGAACCCGCCGCCTTGTGCGCGTCGCGGCGGGCGTTCTCCCGCTGCTCGGCGGCGCGCGCGCTCTTCGTGCGGGTTGAGCTGGGCTCCCGCCGCCTCGTGGGCGGCGTGGAGAGCGAGCGGTGCGTCCGCGCCTTGCGGGCCACGGGCTCCGCGTCGTCCAGCGGACTGGCCTGCTTGGTGCTCACGGCCATGGTGGCCGTCTCGGAGATGGTCTTGAGCTCCGGCGAGTAGCGAGACTTGCAGCGACGCATGGCGACCACGACCGGCACGGGCACGAAGAGCTCGGATAGGTGCGCACGGCTAGGCGAATCGGATTCTGCCAGCGTCAACGCCCGCGCCACCAGCAGCGCCGGGAAGAGAGTGACCCTGTCGCCATGGTCTCGAGCGCCAACGGTCTCCTCTGGCTTCAGAGATGCCATCTGTTGGGGCGCGGTGCGACCTCTACGATTAGCTACCCTATCCAAAAGAATAGATAGTCGGTTCTGTAGTTGATGTACACTGGCTCGGTTGGCGGCAGTTACGGACCTGTGAAAACACATATCTTCGACCAGCTGGTGTCCCGTCAGGAGCTCCACTGCCGCCTGGCCGCGACGCTGAAAATCGAGCGGTGCGTGGTCGTCTCGACGTCTTGGGTGCGCGCACGGAGCCTTGAAGCGCGTCCGTCGTGGAGCCTGAAGCGCCCGCTCTGCGCCGCGCAGCAGCAGGGCGCTTTGCTCCAGGCGGCGCCAGCGCTCGCTGCCGCCCAACGCGTCGTCCAGCTCGCTGGCGAGCGCCGTGCATCCACGTCCCATCAAGTCCATCCGAGCGGATGCTGGCCTCGTGCGCCTCGGCTGGTGCAGCGCAGCAGCTGGCGCTTGGCTTCCGCGGCGACGCAACGTGGCGCCCGCTTGACTCGGCTGCCACCCCGACGCCACGCTGACGCACAGCGACTCACCGCTGCTCGAGAGCTATATGTACCGCCGCGAAGATACAGGCCAAGGAAGCACGCAGGGCCTCTTCTCCTGCGGCCTGGGCCAGCAGTAATGTGGCCACGGGGTCACTCGCGCCAGAAGGAATCGCGGCGGCTTGCAAGTGTATATAGGCGAGCCTCGACCCGCCGGGAGTGTTCGTCCTGGCGGTCTGGTCTGTGCCTGGCTACATGTATCGGGTCAAGCACAAGTCGTGACATAGCGGCAGGTCGGACGACGTCGATGGATCGATTGCCTCCCTTTTCGGTCGATTTGTGCAGGTCCTCCCTCGCCTTGCTGGCGGACGTCTAGCGTGGTCCAAATGGCTCTGCAGTCTGCGCACGTGGCTGTGGTGTTCCCGGATGACAGCACAGCTCGGCGGCGGCGTCACCAGGTGCTGGCGCCTCAGTGCTGGAGCCTGCGGACGCGCTGCTCGAGCCCGTGCACGTGCAGACGCACCTCGTTGCTGAGCTCCGTGAAGGTGGAGCACTCAAAGGTGATGTAGAAGAACACGAGCACGTACTCGACGGCTCCGGCGAGCGCGAGCGCCAGCACGGCCACCCAGGACCACTTGCTCTCCACCACGGACAGCACGTGCGCGAGGCAGACGCTGAGCGAGGCCGCCAGCAAGCCCATGGCGCGCCACAGCCGCGCCAGCCGCGCCGAGACGGCCTCCGTGCGGCCGGCCGCCAGCATCTCCTGCACTTCTCGCAGCGTCTCGACGTCGCCAGTGAGTCTCGCGGCGGCATTCGGGTTCGTCGCGTCGTCCCGGTCGTCGCAGAAGGAGCAGGTCGTCGTGAGGCACGACCTCGCGCCCGTTTTGGCGCCGGGGGACGTGGGCGGCGACAGCTCGCTCGCGGCCGAGACCACGGCGAAGTCGTCCTGCTGCTCGCACGGATGCGGCGTCTGCGGCGGCGGCGCGAAGACGAACTCGGCGCGGACGCCGTTGTGGTCCGACAGCGGCGTCTTGTCGCCCCTGGCGTCCTCGAAGAAGCCCTTGTAGACGTCGCTCTTGACGAGCCGCCAGCGAGCGTCCTGGGCCTGCAGCGCGCCCGGCTCGGGCTTGGCGATCTTGTAGAGCACGTAGTCCATGCGCATAGGGTGCTCCCCGTGCGAGTACTTGTTGTCGGGCGTGGCGAACGTGAGGCCGTCCTGGCTGTTCGTGTCCGAGAAGGCGTCCCGCAGCCGCACGAGCTGCCGGGGCACACGCAGCTCCAGACAGTCCGGCGACGAGTTGAAGTCGCCGCAGACGATGGTGAGCGCATTGCGGTTCGTGGCCGCGATGAACTGCGTGAGCTCGTACGACTGGCCCGTGCGGTGCGACTGGTAGAAGTCTCCGGGCCCGGGCTTGCCCAGGGCGTTGTAGTTGGCCAGCAGGTGCGTCACGTACACGTCGATCTGGCCCGCAGGCGTCTCCACGCGCAGCAGGCCGACGCCCTTGTTGGCCACAAAGTCGGCCTCGTGTAGCGCGTACGGGCGGCCGCTAAGCGAGAAGGAATGGTACTGCGCGCTCGCGAGGGGGAACTTGGAGAGCACGAGCAGCCCCGTGCCGAAGCCGTCGGCGCCCAGCGGGAACGGGAAGCCCACGGCCGGGTTGAAGTAGTGGTAGTAGTCGAAGCCCGCCTGCTGCGCGCGAGAGATGAGGAGGTTGCGCTCGCGAATGTGCCAGATCTCCTGCAGCACCACAAGCTCAAAGCCCGACTCGATGGCGCTCGCGATCTGGCCCGCGCGCTCCGTGCACTTGGGCGCCACGGGCAGACCTGACACACACAGAGGGGATAGCGAATAGCTCCGTCAGTGCATCGCGGCATAAAAGCACCGGTGGCGGCCCGGCGGTGCGATGGTCGACGACGTGACGCACCCCAAGCGTTAAGACTCAGCACGCGCAACTTCACGTCGCGCTTGTCCTGCTCGCTCCACTCTGGCCAAGGCGAGCGTGGCGGCTCCGGCTCCACCACGGGGTCCAGGTCGAAGACCTCCAGCAGCACGCGCTGCCGGATGCGCTCCACCACCTCCATGCCCAGCAGTCGGTGGCGTAGCTTGGCGACGACGACTCTCTTGGGCTCCTGAGGCCTTCGCTGGGCTTCTTGAAGTGAAACGGAGGCGATAGTTAGACCAAGTGTAAGGGGGCTGGGGGCGCGGTCCCAACTGCCCATAGTGAAAGCAAGTGGGGTCGGATTGCGTATGCAGCGCGCGGATTGGCTAAGAGATATCCGATTTCACTATGCAATGACGTGGAAAACATTTTACCTTCCGAGCCAGCCGGGGATGGGGAACGAGGAACCTCCATTTTGTGATCATGTTCTAACCTAACCCAGAGCAAACTAAACGCATGAAACGCATGAAATTCTCTCATTGGCTGGGCATACAAAACCCAAGTATACGGGCCCTGGATGGCATTTCCGGAAATCCCAACCAGGGCCCGTGTATGGTACCCCGTGTACTTGGTTTTTGTATCGGCATTATCCGGAAATTATCCGGAAGTAGCTTTGGTTTCTACCAATCAAATTCCCCCGAAAATGCCTGGAGATGTCGCGCTACGCCCCGAATCGCACGAAGCCTGCCCCACTCAGCCGCTTCCTGCTACACTGGCGGCCAGAGCCTCTCCACGACCTCGTGGGGGGAATGTCGATAGCCCAAGTCGGCCGCAGGTCGGCGAGCTACGAGCTCCTGGCTGATGGCTATTTCGGCTTCCACATGTCCACCGTGATTACCTGATTTGGCGTTGTTTTTAGCGAAATCTGGCCCTTTCGGCGGCGATTTAGCATATTGCCGATTTTAAATCTCCGTGCAAAAACATGCTCTGTTCGGAGAGGTCTCAACTCGTCAATCTGTCAATTCTGGCACTCCAGAACAACGCTCTGGACGAGCGACGACATCGGACAACGGCCGGTGGCGTCACTACACAGCCAAGACTCTGCGAGCCATGCTACGGCTCCCTCGGTAAGCAGCGCGCTGCTGTGCCTGGGCCAACGCACGCTGGGCGCTCACCCCACCCTCGCTCCTTTCCCTGTCTGTGTGTGGCTGCGTGTGCAGGCCCCGAGCGGCGGCGCTCTCGCTTGCACGCGCGCGCGTGGGCGTGGGCGATCGGCCGCTGGCCAGCTTCCTGCCGGGCGTTTCCACTTCCGGGCGCTCTTGGCCGTTGCCGCGGGGCAGCAGCTGCCACCTGCTCTTCTCCACCGCTACGGACGACCGACGAGACCAAGATGGCCGCGCCTCGCTGGTCCCAGGCGCCTCTGCGGACGTCAAGGTACTGGCCGCGACCACCCGCACGCGTCGATACGTGGCTGGTTCTGTGTGTCTGTGTGCTGTGTGCTGTGGCTGACGCGTTGCGCGTGGCACTGTGGGGAAGTGCAGACCGAGAAGCCCAAGGTGGGTGAGGTGCGGAGGCTGGCGTCGCTGTACGGGCCGGAGAGGAAGCCGCTGGCCATTTCCATCTCGGCGCTCACCGTCTCCACCTTTATCACCATGTGTGTGCCCTTCGGCATGGGCAAAGTCATCGACGTGGTGAGCGCCGGCTCGGCCAGCGGCGTGCCGCTCCCGTACGTGGTGACGGCGCTTGGCGGGCTCTTCGCCACGGGCGCCATCGCCAACGTGGTGCGCGTGGACACGAGCAACATGATCGGCGAGCGCATTACGAACCGGCTGCGCCAGGACACGTACGCGTCGGTGCTTGACCAAGAAATGGGCTTCTTCGACACCTCGCGCACGGGTGAGCTGCTCAACCGCCTGAGCGCCGACACGACGCTCATCGGCAAGGTGCTGAGCGACAACGTGGCCGCGGGGCTGCGCAGCTCCGGCCAGACCGTGGGCAGTATCTCCATGCTCTTCTGGACGTGTCCTCAGCTGGCCATGGTCATGCTGGGCGTGGTGCCGCCTCTGGCCATTGGCGCCGTGAGCTACGGCCGCTATGTGAAGAAGCTCACGACGCAGGTGCAGACCAAGCTGAGCCAGGCCACGGAAGTGGCCGAGGAGAAGCTGGGCAACATCCGCGTCGTGCGCTGGTTCGCCAAGGAGCCGCAGGAGGTGGAGACGCACCGCAGCAAGGTGAACGAAGTGCTGGCCTTGGCGCGGAAACGCTCGTTGGCCAGCGCCAGTTTCTTCGGCGTCGTGGACCTGGGCGTCAAGATGAGCATGTTGGCCGTGCTGGGCTACGGCGGGCAGATGGTGGTGGACGGCGTCCTCACAAGCGGCGAGCTCACCTCCTTCCTGCTCTACACGCTCTACGTGGGCTTCGGCTTCGCGGGCATGTCGTCCTTCTACGCCGAGCTCATGAAGGGCCTGGGCGCGTCTTCGCGCGTCTTTGAGCTGTTGGGCCGCCAGCCCAAGGTGCACGTGCCGGCCGACGGCTGGGCGAGTCTCCCCACGCCCTTCAAGGGCCACATCCAGTTCCAGGACGTGGTCTTCAGTTACCCCACGCGCACGGACTCGAGCATCTTCCGCGAGCTCAACCTCGAGGTGCTGCCGAACGAGACGCTGGCGCTCGTGGGCCCCAGTGGCTGCGGCAAGTCGTCCGTCACGGCGCTCCTGGCGCGCTTCTACGAGCTCAACGCGCAAGGCTGCAGTGGCCGGATCCTGCTGGACGGCGTGGACGTGGCCCAGCTCAACCCGGCCGAGCTGCGCGGGCTCATGGGCGCCGTGCCGCAGGAGCCGCCGCTGTTCGCGTGCTCCATCCGGGATAACATTGCGTACGGGTGCTCGGAGGGCCAAGACGCGACGCTGGCGGACGTGGTGCAGGCGGCCAAGACGGCCAACGCGCACGAGTTCATCCAGTCTTTCCCGCAGGGCTACGACACGATCGTGGGCGAGCGCGGCCAGGCGCTCTCGGGCGGCCAGAAGCAGCGCGTGGCGATTGCCCGCGCGCTCGTCAAGAGGCCGCAGATCCTCATCCTAGACGAAGCCACGTCAGCGCTGGACCCGGAGAGCGAGCAGCTCGTGCAGGACGCCGTGGACCGCGCCAAGCAGGGCCGCACCGTCATCCTCGTGGCGCACCGGCTGTCCACCATCAAGAGCGCGGACCGCATCGCCGTCATCTCGGACGGCCGCGTCGTGGAGCAGGGCACCTTTGACGAGCTCTCGGCGCGCCAAGACAGCACCTTCGCGCAGGTTGTGCTGCGTGGCCAGAGCTGAGCCGCGTGCGAGTGGCCTGCGGTGCTCGCCACTAGCACATGGCGAGGGCCCTGTCGTCGTCCCTCTTCGAAGAGCGAGTGTAGAAGAATAGAGAGCATGGGAAGAGAGAGAGAGACTTGGAAAGCGCAGGCTTCGGGCGGCTAAAGGCGGTTGACCAGTGCATTCCTGCGAGCGAGTAGCGAGCGGAATGGAGACGTCTACGGGTCAAAAGCGGGCTTACTGGGCACGTACAACACGCAGACAAGAGCAATGAGGTTGTGGATCTCCTTGCCACCACGGAGTGAGGACAGGAGAGACACAAAGAGAGAGAGAGAGACGTACGCCGCCTTGAGGTACTCCTTGGTGAAGAGGTCGAGGGACAAGGTGGCGCCTCGAGCCGCCGAGACGGCCGCGGCGCCGCTGCCCACTGGCGTCGTGGGTCTAGCGTCTCCTTGTCCGTCCGCCGCGCCGCTTGCAGCCGAGGCTTCGAGCGTGACAAAGGGACTGGCCGTGTCCGGGAGACTGGCCGAGTTCTGCAGCGTCTGGCCGGCGCCAGCACTACGCCCCGAGACTTGGGGGCTCCGGCCGGAGCCTTGCGGGCTGCGGCTCGAGCCCAGCGGCTCTCCGCCTCCGACGGTCGCGGGTCGAGGCACGGGGAACAAGTGGGCGTACAGCAGCGTGAGCACTTCGTCGTGGGCCAGCAGCCGCTCAATGAGCCGCACGCGGTCGGCCGACGTGAAGTCGTCCAGCTCCACGTCAAAGTGGAGCGCTCGCGTCTTGTCTGCGGGCGGAAGGGACCGCAGTCGGGGCACGATGGCAGCCCCGCGCTTGGCGTCCGAGAGCGCGGCCGGTCCGCAGTTGTTGCGTCTCCGAGCCACGTCGTCCTTGACGGCGTCCACACACTGCAGGAAGAAGGCCTCGAGCTGCGAGCGGCCGCCGTCGCCGTCGCCAGCCAGCAAGCGCTGCTGCCGCTTCACCTGCACGAGCTCGCGCGTCTTGTGCTGGAGCTCGCGCTTCAGGCTGCGGAGCTGCTTCTTGAGCTTCTCCTCGCGCTCCTCCGCGAGTGCTTGCTGCTGCTGCGTCGCCTCCAGGCTGAGCTGTGGCAGGCCGTTGACTGCTGGAGCCACTGCTGCGGCTGGGGAGGGCGCGACGCTGGCAGAAACGTCGTGCGAGCCGCGCTGTCGTGTGTGCTTGGGCGTTCCAGCCTTGCTCTGCGACTCGAAGGACGGCAGCACACCGCCCTGCTCGGTGTTGTTGGCCGGCGGTGCGGCGAGCCGCACGTCCAGCTCGGCGCGCAGCAGCTTGTTCTGCTTCTTGCAGGCCTTGAGCTGCTTCTCGAGCCAGTTGCGGTCCTCCTCGATGGCCTCGAGGTTCTCCTTCATGTACTTGAGGTCCTTGGTCATGGTGGTCGTGAAGGCGTCCAGCCGCAGCGCTTCCTTGCGGTACCAGTCGCGCTCGTCCTCGATCTTCTTGATCTTCTCCGTCTTGTTCTCCACGGTCTCATTGCGGTGGATCTTCTCGCGCATCTCGTGCAGCTCCTTCTGCACATTGTACATGTGCGCGCGGTAGGCCGCCAGAAAGTCTCGCTCCTGTCGTCCCAGCACGGCGCTAATCTGCAGCAGCCAACGGCAAGCGGAGCGCAGGGCAGCAGCGTGAGGAGTGGCACCAAGAACGCTCTACTGGGTCTCAAGGCCGTCCGTCCGTACCTTCTCGGACAACGAGCCGACCACGTCGTGAAGCTGAGCGTGCTTCTCCCGCACCATGGCCATCCTGGTGGTCATCCCATTCAAGCAGGCCGTCCGCATCGCCAGCTACCGTCAGTTAGTGACGTAGGAAACACGAACGCGCGTTCCAGTCCATGGGGCAAAGAGGTGAAGAGGCGATCCCTACGCTGGTGGCTCCTCCACAACGATGGTGCTGGGGTTGACCCCATTCCCACCCCCTGACGCCGAGTTGGAGATCCGGTTGAGCGACGTGAGGAAGGTCTCCTTGGAGAAGACCTCCACCTCCTCTTGACTCATGCTTGGCGTCGTCGAGCACTCGCCCAGCGGCTCGTGTTGGTCGAAACTAGACGTGACCGGCACGTGTCGAGTGCTCGTGAAGCCGCGAAGTCGGTAGCGATGGCAACTTGGACGCCTCCGTTGAGCTGAGTCCACCGACACGCTCTGTGGATGGAAGAAAGGAGCGACGCGGAGTCCGATGCCGGCATCCGCGTCGCAGAAATAGCTAGCCCCACGAACCCGTCTGGAAACGGTCGAAAGAAGTACACAGCTGCTCAGAGGTGCTGATGGAGGTCGAATTGCTGGACCTTTGGCCTGCCACTCCAGCTCTGTTAGAGCTGGACGGGGGTCATGGCCCTCCCGAACGCAATACACGGGGGGGGTGCGGTGCTGATAGCGTCTCTCAAGGCACAATGACGATGTCTATAGACCCCAAAAGTCCGATTTGCACTTCATCTTTGCTGCTGTGCACCTTCAGAAGTGCTCCGTGCTCCGTGCTCCGTGAGGCGGACAAGGAAGCGCGGCGCCACTCGAAACGGCCCGACGCTTCGGTCGTCGCGCCATTCCGCGCGTTGCAGCCATGGCCGAGCTTCGAGCGGCCGAGAACACGCAGTCACGAGCACGTCTTGCGCCATCGATCCTGTCGTTCCCGCCCGCAGCGATCTTCTACGACACGGACGATGGTGGCGGCGACTCGGATTCCGAGGACGATACCAGCGACGCCGAGGAGCTCTTTGACGCCAGCGACTTCGTCAGTGCGGCGGAAGACCTGCTGCTGGTCCGCCACCGTTGCTTCCACCCTCAACTGAATGCCAAAGACCTTGCGGCCAAGTTTCAACGCGAGTTGGGCGTCTCGAGAGACTCACAGGAGCTGGAGGCGCGCTTGCTGAAGCTGCAGATGCCCGAGTTCCGTGCGCTCTTTGTGCTCTATCTCAAGGTCGTGAGCGTCGGAAAGGACTCGCCACACGCAAGCGACGCGGCCACAACCGTGCTGCCGGAGTACCAGACGTTACTGGACGGCATGCGCACGTCCTGCGAGACGCAGCTCTTCCAGATGATGTACGAGAGCGACAAGTTCCAGCAGGAAGGCTCCGAGATGCTGGCAGTCGACATCTCGGGTCGGAATTTCCCAAAGGTACGGAGGCCGACGTGCAGCACAACCTTCGAGGCGGTTGTAGCATCTGACGCTTGCTCACTGCGGCTGTTGTTGCGGTAGTACACGCGCTCGGTGTCCAAAGCGCAGCTGCGGCGCTGTTGCAAGGGCATCGACGACTTGTTCCGCCGTCAGATGGACGTACTCGCGCCGCCACCGCATCAAGCCTTCACGCTGCACGCACCACAGACGCCGAAGGAGAGGCTGCAGCTCACGGACGTGGCGCCCCGCTACGACAACTGCGCAGTATTCAATCACCTGGAGGCGCCAATCTTTGACCGCCTCGTGCTCTTCGCCAAAGACCCCTACATCGTGGAGCGTCTCTCACTGCAGCGCCAGCAACAAGCAGAGGCGAGCCGCATCAAGCAAGACTCGGGCAAGCAGTTGCGTGCCATCTTCGAGGCGCTGCGGCACAAGCAGGCCGCGCGGCTGGAGAAGCAGCGACTCGAGGAGGTCGACGCCATCAAGCGGCAATTGGAGCGCGCGCTTGAGGACGATCTACAGCACATTCGGCAGATGCACGCGGCACTATTGGGTCACGAGAAGTCCAAGATCAACGCCAAGTACGCGGAGCAGAAAGCTGCACTGAGCGACAAGACCAAGACCATGCAGCGCGACGTGGCGACTCTGCAGAAGAAGTGCGAGAGCAGCGGCTGGCATGACCTTGAACGCGTCATTATGGCTGCGTCTCTGCAAGTGGAACGCATCTTCGGCACGAGCGAGTACCTCCTGCGCCTGCTGATCCTCGCCGAAGACCTGGACGCTGAGCTGCTTCGCCGCGCGCTGGTGCGATATCTGGGCGAACCCGAGAAGCTGCCGCAGTTCGCATTGCGACGAGAACTCACCAGCAAGATGATCGCGGACACCACAGTGCTGGCCATCCTCAAGCAAGCGTCTACGACGGATCTGCGCGAGGTGGAGAGCTACGAGCGGGACTTCCTGCACCAGGACCTGGTTGTGCGCGAACTACACACGCGGCAAGTGGAGTTCGGTCGCTTCCTTGCGGGGCTCACGAACGATCGCCTGAGTGCAGCGAAGCGATATTCACTGGAAATCAAGCAGCAGTCGGCCAGCAAAGGTGCCAACCGAGCAAAGTCGCGGCATGACAATCAAGTGGACGTGGGAGACAATGACAATGACAACCCCAGCGTGCTCATGGATGCCGAGTTCGAGCGCTTCATTCCAGCACTCACGGACTTTCCCGATGTGCTCGAGCACGAGTTGGCTCGGCGAAGGGACTTCTCCTGCGTCAAGATGGACAGCAGCACCATGGAGCGCGACGTGAGCTTCTCGGCCGAGGACTGCGTGCTGCAGCTCGAGGCCTCGCACCGCTACTGTACCGTGTGTGCCACGAAAGAGCGTCGTCAGGGTGAGTCTGGCAAGTGGATGTTTGAGGTGAGTGTCGAGCTCTTTGGCGGCGACGGCGAAAGTCTGCTGCTGGGGTGGGAAGTGCCTCGAGAGGCGGATGTGGCCGCTAACACTGCAAGAGATCCAGCCACTCTCTCTTCCCGTCGCGTCGCACCGAACAACGGCGGCGACGACGAGCATGACGAGCCGTCCTCATCTGTAGTCCCTGGTATCACGCCAAGCACGGATGGTCGTAGCTTTGGCGTGACGTGGCAGGCTGATGGTGGCCTGGACATGGGCATGCTGCACGCTAATGGGACATCCAAGTCTGGGGGACCGGCCTTCCGAGCGGGAGACGTCGTGGGCTGCACCATCGACCAGGATCATGCTGTGCCCCAACTGCGGTTCTACCTCAACGGAGACCTCACACTACCCATAGCTCGCGCCGCGAGCAAGACCAGTTCTCACCCGAACGCCGTGGCTGGGGAAGACTCTGGCAGCAGCAGCTACACGGGGATTGGGGTGCTCAACCCGGCGTACTGCCTGCTGCCGGTGGTGTCCATGTACTCGTCGCGCAAGAAGCCGCAGATGCGCGTGCGCTTCAACTTCCGCGGAGATTTCAAGTTTCCGGTTGCAGGTTTTGACCCATTCGGGGCGCCATTGTGAGACCAAGTGGACTGTCCAGGAGAGTCCAAGCGGCTCGACGACGGAGGAACATTCTCGTTCGAGCGAGTGGGGAAGCGCAACGAGGACGAGTGGAGCGGGAGAGTGAGGTCGAAGATGTTTTACCGCCGCGATTGGAAGGGAAGGGCTGCTGCTATCACGAACTGGCGCAGTGGGGCGGCAACTCGGAGGCGCTCAAGTTCTTGGGCCTCTTGCCTCCGTCTGCGACGTGTGTCGACTAGAACCGGTTGTGTGCCACATAAATGGGAGATGGACAGCCCCTGGTATTGATTATTCCCGCTCGAAGTGAGTGAAGGTCCCATTATTGGGCTACTACCACACGTTTGGGTCCACCCGTCCGGAAGACACACTTTCGTGTACCGAAAACTTGGTAAGCGCCTCGTGGCCCAGCAATTCCTTCCCAGGCCCAAGTGCGATTATGGCGCCGGCGAAGGCAGCGTTGGCCAAGGCCGCGGTGATCACGTTCGGCGACTTTACGGAGGAGGAGACGCAGCGCGCGCTGCAGGAAGGTACGCGAGAGGGTAGCGCAGTGTGCGTGGCATACCGGTGTCGCTTGCGCGGTGCCCGGGACCCGTCTGTGAGCTGAGGAATGTCGTCGAGAAGGAGCACGAGGTGCTCATGGCTTGCGCTGCCCCTGCTGGCTCGTGTAGCTGCCGCAGACCTCTCCAAGCGCCAAAAGGAGACGTGCAAGACGGCGGACAAGCCCAAGGAGGCACTCAAGTCCTGGGCGGAGGCACTGGGCGGACCGAAGGCACCTCCCAAGCCGTCGCCATGGGGCTCTCCGACTGAGCCTGAACCCGCGAGTACAACCGCGCCTGCCAGTGTGGCGCCCTGGGCTGCCGTTGCAAATGCCGGCGGACCGGACGCGGTGCCTGCGGAGGATAAGACGAAGACGCTGCCGTTCGAGGACGCCATCCAGGAGACGCTGCAGCATCTGGACGTGACGTCCACGGCCAAGGAGATGAAGAAGAGGTACGTGGAGACAAAGTCGCAGAGATCTTGCTACATGCGGTTCACACTGCCCTGAACTCGCTGACATTGGATCTATACTGTGGTATGGCGTGTGTGGGGCTATTGGAGCGCAGAGGACTGGTGAATCAGGGCAATACGTGCTTCCAGAACGTCATTATGCAGTCCGTGCTCGCCTGTCCGCCGTTCCTCAAGTAAGCCTCGTGTTGTACTACCAGAAGTAGCCCACGCTCCTTCTGGCCATGTTTTCGGAGCTGTTGCTTACGAGCTGCACGTTGCTGTGTCTGATCGGCGTGTACGTTTGGGATACTGTGGGTGACTGGAAGCGTAGTTTGCTGGCCGACATCTCTAGCGCCTGCGTGTCGACTCCGGAGCTGCTGGCGGCGCCGTCACCCTTCAAGGCCTGGCGGCACATGGTGGCATTCACGCGCGAGTTCGAGGAGCCGACACTGGCGCAACGTACGTGTCGTTGTTGGCCTGGGCTTCCTGGCCTAGCGAGGGTTGCACTCAAACTGGAAATGGGACTTGAATCATGTTCTCACGCTTCCAAACAATCCATCTTGTGCATGGGACAGTCCAGCAGCAGGCCGCATCTGGCACACGGAGCGCCTTTAACGACATGCACGGCAAGGTGCCCAAGGCAATCCGCATCAGCGGGTACTTCATGGACGTGCTGAGCGCCTTCCAGAAGATGCGCGGTGAGCAGGAGGATGCGCTGGAGTTCCTTGAGTTCTTCTTGGAGTATCTGCACACGGAGTACGAGAAGAGCGGGCTGTTGCTGCCGGAGTCGTGCGAGAAACAGACGAAGCGCAGCGCCACGTCAGTCGTGTCGTCCTCGCAGCAGGAGATCTCGGCCGACGTGCAGGCCTTTGACGATGGATGGGCGGAAGTGGGCAAGAAGGGCAAGAGCAGCGTGTTGCGGCAGAACCCCGTGGACACGACGCGCTCGCCTATCAACTGGCTGTTCAAGGGCGCGCTGCGCTCGGAGATCAAGCAGGCGGGCAAGAAGCAGAGCTCCATCACGATCGAGCCGTTTAACTCGCTCAACCTGAACTTGGACTACCAGGCGCTCGACGCGAGCTTCGTCACGGGCACGAACGGCCTCTCGAAGCCACCGAGCACGACGTACACGCTGGAAGAGATGATCCGCAAGTCGTTCGCGGTGGAGACAATTGAGGACGCCAAGGGCATCCCAACGATGAAGAAGTTCTCGACGGTCGAGTCACTGCCGGTGGTGCTCACGTTGAGTATCAAGCGCTTTACGTTCCACCCGGAGCAGGGCCCCGTGAAGCTGCAGCAGTTCATTAAATACCCGTCTTTTCTGGAGTTCCCGACGCAGTTCATGTCTGCCACATGCCGTGCCGAGAACGGCGTCGGCGCCCACCCGACCGCGGCGCCCACCAGCTTTTCCAGTCCGCCCATGTACGAGCTCTTCGCCGTGGTCTCGCACTTGGGCAAGTTTGTGGTGGGCGGTCACTACACGTGCGTGTGCCGTGACAACAAGGATCAGTGGTTCCGCTTCGACGACGAGCACGTGACATCCATCTCCGAGGCGGCGGCGCTGAGCGAGACGGCGTACCTGCTGTTCTACATCCGGACGAACAAGCGGCCACCCCCGCCGACTCCAGTGACCCTCACGCCAACCGCTGCGGAGTTCAAGCCCAAATCCAAGACGTCCAAGACCAAGACGGGCGGCAACGGACCTGCGAAGAGTTCCGCGAGCAAAGCCTGGAATCACCCGCCTGCAGCAGGAGTGACGCCAGCTCCAGCCGTGCGAACCATCCCGGGGATGTCGCCTGTGAAACAACCAGGAGGCGCAAGAAAGCAAGGCAAGAAGAAGCATTAGCAGGCACCAAGACGAAAGAGTCGGGCAGGGTCGAAGTCCCTGCCAAGTAGTCTTGCCTCCACGGGGGCCTTTCGGAATCTTTTGGTAGATAAATTTGAATACTACGTTTGAGCGGAGCCGAGTGCCAGGCGCTCACTGCTCGATAGGGTGTCAACCCGCCAGCCTTTACACTTTGCGACGCCCCAAAGAGCAAGAAGACGAGATGCAGCGCAGCTAGGCGAGGTAGCAGTGCACCATTCACATCTCTTCAAGTCTGAATCGTCTGATTATGATCCATCTGATAACGGATCTTTTGCCTCTTAATGCTAATCAAAAGGCGCTTGGATCCGGGTCGTTCGAGCTCTGCCAGGCCCTGCTCGCTCCATGACTGCTGCTAGCCGCCGCTGCGCACGCAGCATGTGGATCGTGGTGGCCCTCGTGTGGCTGTGCTGCCTCTTGCAGACGCTACACGCAGCTGCTCCCGATGTCTCCACCTTTTTCGACGAATATCATACGCGGGCGCTCACGATGCAGCCCTGCTCGCTCCTTCCCTCCGGATGCACGGATGAAGTAAGCCACGAGCAAACCAACGCAGAGGAGGGAGAAGTCGTCGAGGAGGACGCCGTCTTTAGCTTGTCGATCGTGCATCCGAGTGAAGGCAGCGTGGTGAAATTGCCCGTCGAGTTCCGGTGCCAGGCCAATGTGCGGAGCATCAAGGCCTACCAGGCATACTACGACGACAATCTGCTATGTGTGGAGATCAACGGTGAACGGACCAAGTGTAGCCCGCTTGCTAAAGGCAGTGTGATGTTTGACGACCTGGAAAGAGACGACTACACGGCGCGAGCTTACATCTCAAACCATTCGGGCACCAGGCGCGTCCACCAGACAGCGGCCACCTCATTTACAGTGGTCAGTACCCGCAAGTTCGACATTCACACGAGATATTTGGCGGAGCAAAGTCGCAAGACCCAGCAGCTACCCAAAGACGAAAGTTTGCTCGAGTGGTCGGGCCACCAGCACTTCGAGAACGGCATGATGTCCAGGGACGGAACCGATGCACCAATGAGGAGGTCTCCTGTTGGTCTATCGCCCGCATTCAACAACAGTTACGGCAATCCTCTGCTGGTAATTGGAGTCAAGTCGGCAGTTGTGAAGAACTTCCCGCAGCGGCAAGCAATTCGCGAAACGTGGGCCAGTCGAGCAGCACTCCCGTCAGACGTCAAAGTCGTGTTTCTCGGTGGCACGCCGAACCTTGCTGACATCGGGAATCTATCTGAGAGGAATCGACTCGTGGCAGCCGTCCAACTTGAGAAGCAGGTGTACGGGGACTTACTGACGGACGAACTTGGATGTGAAGACTCGTATGCTTCGCTGATCTGCAAGGTTCAAGCGTTTCTACGTTTCGCTGTGGAAACTTTTTATCGGGCGCCGTTTGTGATGATTGCGGATGATGATATCTACCTACGGGCGGATCAACTTGTGGCGCAGCTACGAGAAGAAGGTCGTTCGAGGCGCTTCTACATTGGTCAGGCATGGGATGATGTCCTTGCGCACTCCCTTGCCCCAGTTCGAGACCCGCGACACCGCTACTACCTCCCTGAGCAGACATACCCCCTGGCTTCGTTACCACCGTTTGCGTATGGCCCACATTATATCATGTCCATGGACTGCGCACACTTTATCGTTAAGAACGAGCGCTGGCTGCGCGGATTGGGCAGCATGGACGACATCAGTATCGCACTCTGGCTGCTTACGATTCAGGTGCACGTGGAGCACACCGCGGCTTTCACGACGTTCCGGATTCAAGCCTGCTCTGACGGAGCGACATCGTTCGCTGACTTGTCGACACTGGGTGTTCGTTCCATTCACGCCAATCTCCTCAACAACCGGAAGTTATGTTATGGTGCCAGCCGAGCAACCTGGAAGAAGCGAGAGATTCCACTGTTGGAAGCACCTCGACCTCTTCTAAATTCCCAAGTGGATTCGGTGCAACTGCACATCAAGGTCTTCGTGCACGATATTGCTCGGTTGGGAGCTTTGAAGGTGACTGCTGTTCTATCGACGAACAACCGAGAGGGGGTCAAGTTGTCCTACTTCCCTTCGGCTGAGCTATTCAAGTCTTTCGCCCAAGATGTGTGCGTGGAGGCACAGCGACACTTCCCTGACGCTGTATACGGAGACTCGGCGTGCGACACCGTTAGTACAGAGCTTCTTCAGCAGAGCCAGAATTGCTTACGCGCCATCGAAGCATCCAACACTATCGAACCTCCATATATCGAGCTATGGCGGCACAATGCCTTCATTGCGGACCAAGATCTACCGCCGGTGCTCGTCGGATACTCGCAAAACAGCGGGTATTCCGTCGCTGTGCTGGAGTGCATCTTTGCTGGGGTCTTTGAAGCTCAAAAGAGACCCATCCTGGTGGTCCCCGAGATTATTCTACACCAGCATTATGGCGGAATCCCGGACGTGTTTGTTTTCTCCGCCTTGGATATCAACATCGAGACCGAGCCGCTCAAAACAGCTTTTCAAGAATTGGTCTCGATGTTCAAGAAGCGGTATCTCAAGTCTGACGACGATAGAGGGCACAACGGCGACAAACTCGCATGGACCCGCCTTGTCATGATAAGTGGTGAAGCATGGAGCACGGCTGGCCTGGATGAGGATGTGCTGTTGCTCTCCACGGTTTCCGTTGTTGGCCGAGAGAAGTTCGCGTACTTGCCCATTGCGAGTGCGTCGTTCGGCGAGCGCTTGGACCATAACCCAATGGCGCTGTTGTCCCCTTCCGGTGATTTATCGGTTCAATCCAAGGAGCCACGAAGGTTTTGCGCTTACCTATACGCGCGCTGTGACCGGCCTCAGCGAGAGTACATGTTTGATGTGCTGAACGCGTTGGAACCTGTGGACGCTCTGGGTGTTTGTGCCGGGCTATCGCGGCCGCAAGATGCGTCTCACAAACATTCACGTTTCTCGATGTGGTACAACGACGACGCCGTGCGCAAATTCGAAGGCTACAAATTCGTCATCGCGTTTGAGAACTCCCCCGCTCCTGGATATGCGACGGAGAAGCTTGTGAACGCCTTCCTCGCTGGCAGTGTGCCGATTTACCTGGGGAACTCAAGCACCATTTCGCAACTGTTCAACCCCGAGAGCTTTATTGACTGCGGCCGTTTCCTGACTCTACGCGACTGCGCTGGGTTTGTCATCAAAGTGCACGAGTCTCCGGATCTATACACTCGAATGCGTCGCGAATCGCCAGTGCAGAATTTGACTGCATTTGGCGAGGCGTTCTCATGGCATCCATCCGTTCCCAGCCACAAGTTCGTGGACAATGTCGCGCGTCTGCTTTGAGAGCTTTCAGGGGAAACGTTTCAGCCAACTTCGGACATTGCCGGCGCGTAAGCGGATCCAGCTTGTGAATGCTCTCGTTAGATCTTTTAATCTAAACCTTGACTCTGCGTCGTGAAATGACACCTCTCAAAGCGATGTGTAGCAAAGTACCCGAAAAACTCACAGGAAGATTACCCGGGAAATGGAGTAGCACGCTCTGGAAGCCCGCGGGATATTTCCGCCCTACCATCGGATCAAGCGCCTAGGAATTGGAGGTAGATCTGCACGGACGGCACGCAATGCTGGATGAAATATCAGCCAAGAACACCATGGAATCGTCGGTGCGCCTCGTGTGTTGCTTAGCACGATCTCAAAATGAGACGGAGCATACCTCGCAAGAATGCGTTCATCCCCGTAGTTTCAAACGTGATACACATAGCGAAAAGGCCCGCTACGTGTGAGGCCCCTGAGCTCGAGCACTTGGTGGCCGACGCGCGCTGTGAAAAATAGGTTTTGGGCCAGGGACAGGCACTACTGTACAGCAGACAATCGTCGGTAGCTACGAATCCCAACACTTACATCACCCGGTTAACTTTTAAAGCGAGAGCATGCGCGCGAGAAGAGTCGCATTGTACGCAGGCGTCGACCAAGTATTTGCGTTATATTCGACTGTCCACACCACTAGATGCACTCCTCGTCCACGCGAGTTCTAGACTCGACGCTGCATTTGTGGACAAGAACCACTTGGATGCAAGTCCAAGAAGCATTATTCCCTTCGTCTCACGTCTTTCGAGTTGTCTGGAGGATGGAGAACTGGAGAAATCCTCCTCCAGTGCTTGCTTGCTTGCTTCTTGGAGGTCTCAAAGCCCTGTTCGACGGCTTTGCTATTACTGGGATACTTATTGCGCGCATACGACCACCGAGCACCCATAGGACAGTATTGGTGTGAAAACACCGAGCTCGAAGACTACGTTCGAATGCCGAGACCAGATCTTATTGAGGGCACAAGGTCTCTTTCAATCCGGGGTCCCCTGCGTCCCGCAAGCGACTGCAACCTGCAACCTGCGCCACGGTCACCGCTCATTAAATTTGGCGTCGGTGCATCAATAGGTAAGTCAACAAGTACATATAGTAGTGACGAAGCAGCACGCGAATGTCCGCGTTGTAAACACTTTGTAACGCTCGGGACTGCTACTCGCCTGAGTCTTGCAGATCTGGTCTTCAAGAGCCCATGCCTCTGACCCTCGAGCTCCCGAGCAGACTGACACTGCTGGCAGCAGCACAGTGCGCTCGTACATCGAACGCCATTCCCACTATTTTGATTGACACCAATGCCGCCAACTCTTTGGCGGCCGACGTTTCCATAGGTCCTTCCAGAAGGTGTTCAAGTTGTACCACCAACATGGTACCCGTTCTGTGATGGGTGCCGATTCCGGCGCAGTCACTCGCAGATTTGACACGCAAAGGCAAATCCAAGAGCTACGCAGAGCTGAGCACGCCGCGCGCATGAGCTCCACCTTGCGCCGCTACGCGCTGCCGCTGGGCCTCCTGGTCGGCGGCGCGGCCTCCGGGCTGCTGGTAGGCAGCCAGACGGTGTCGGCGCGCGCCAAAGAAGAGCAGGACAAGCTGCACCAGCAGCTGGAGCAGCAGCGCAAGTCGACCTCGTTCCTGGACGAGCCCGTGGATCTCTTCGACGCTGTGGGCAACACGCCGCTGCTGGAGCTGCGCTCGCTGTCGCGGCTCACGGGCTGCAAAATCTTCGCCAAGGCGGAGTTCATGAACCCGAGCGGCAGCATCAAAGACCGTATAGCCAAGTCACTCATCTTGGATGCCGAGCAGTGGGGCAAGCTCAAGCCGGGCAGCACCATTATCGAAGGCACGGGAGGGAGCACGGGCGTATCGCTGGCTCTGCTGGGCGCCGCGCACGGCTACAAGGTGGTGCTCACTATGCCGGCCAAAACGGCGCCGGAGAAGCAGGAGCTCATGAAGGCGTTGGGCGCCGAGGTGCACGTGCAGCCCACGACGTCGCTCTTTGACAAGGAGCACCACTTCTTCCACGTGGCCAAGCGCATGGCGCACCAGCTGCCCAACGCATTCTTCCCCAACCAGTTCGACAACACTGCCAACATGCGTGCACACTACGAGGGCACGGCGCCCGAAATCTGGCGCCAGCTGAATGGACAGGTCGACGGCTTCGTGTGCTCCTCGGGCACGGGCGGTACCATCGCTGGCATCTCAAGCTTCCTCAAGCAGCACAAGCCCGACGTGGCGGTGTGGCTCGTGGACCCAGAGGAGGCTGCAGGTATCTCCAAGTACATCAACAACGACCGCGCCACGGGTACCTTGAAGGACGGCTTCGAGATGGTCCCAGTGTCGCCGGGGAAGACGATCACCGAGGGCATTGCGCTCTCTCGTGTGACGCACAACCTGCACGACGCTGTCATCGACCGCGGCATCACTGCGACCAACCAAGAGATCGTGGACATGGCCTACTTCTTGCTGCGTAACGATGGCGTGTTTGTTGGCCCAAGCAGCGCGCTAAACGTGCTGGGAGCCGTCAAGATGGCACGCGAACTCGGCCCGGGACATACCATCGTGACTGTGCTGTGTGATGGCGGCGACCGCTACCGTAGCAAGCTTTACAGCGAGAAGTGGCTCAAGGAGAACAAGTTGGCCCCGAGTGAAGCCGCGGCCACGCGTGGGAGCGACTCGTTGGACTTTGTGGGCGAGCTCAAGTCCCCCAAAGACTAGAGGTCCGTCACGCGCCATTCTCGCACGACCGACACGACTAACAAGTGCACGTATCAAACCAGTCGGGTCTGGTGGCACTTAGAGCAAACGGATAGCTACCAGTCGAGGACATGCATCCAGAGCCGATAGCAAAGCCACTACGACGTTGCAGTATGCGCATCATCGAGTGCAATTGAGCACAGATGCGAAAAAGAACTCGAAATGATTGGTGCAAATCAGATCCACTGTCTTCGTCCAAACGGTCAGAATCAAAGTGAACGCTGACAAGCGAAGAAGAAGTGGAGGAATGGAGAAGAGCGAAGGACTCGCGTATTGGGAGGACTGGGTGGATGGATCCGTTGGTGAGAGAAGCCGGTGGCACTCGGCACAGCGCGGCATGGTGCAGACGAGCGATTTGCTGGGCGACCACTTGGTAACGGAGCTCTGGAACGTGACGTGCGCGGGGGAAGGCGGCGAGGCTGCTCCGATCTGCGCGGACGAGCTCATGCATCAGCTAAGGACCTACGAGCGCGAGCCTCGACTTCTGGCCAAGCTGGCAGACACGGGACGCGTCGTCCAGGCGATCGAGCGGACCATCACGACCGCGTTCGAGACTCTCGACCTTTGCGACCCAGAAGTCTTGCGGAGATGGCGCCAGCAGTTGCAGCGAGAGCGCGATCAGCGACTGCAGCTGTACGGAGAACTTGTTAAGGACACTGACCGCCTGTGCGTCGAGTTGGGGGGAGAGCGGCAACAGGTGGAGCTGCAGACGCTGCTGATACACGGGCTGAAAAAGTATGGCCATGTGCTGACGGCCGAGGAGCTGGACGTGATCTCGACGGTGTTTGATGCGCTGGCGATGCTGTCGGGCATGGTGGTGACGGCAGTGTCTAGGTGGCTCGCCACGACAGAGCGCGAATGGTACGACGCAGTGGCGTCTCCGGTAGATGGCGGGGAAGAGATGTGTCTGCGGGAGGTCTCAGTGTGGGCGGAGCTGTACCATCCGAATGTGTGCAAGGTCTACGGCGCTTGCCACGTGGGCGAAGCACCCTTTGTGATCCATGAACAGGTTATGCCGGTTGACCGCCTCGGTCTCAATTGGAAGACCCTACTGGGGTGTGGACGCGGTGTTCTCTATGCGCATGAGCAAGGCCTCGTGTACCAGAGCCTGGATGCAAGCAAGCTCGTGATTATCCCTGGGGATAAAGGCGCTTTGAGTGGACAAGGTTTGGTATGGAGCAACGTGTCCGTTAGAAGGCAATACGGTGGCTTCGACGAAGACAAGCTCGCCAACGAGAGAAAGAGATCAAAACGAACCCTGGACAACCGTCTGTACCTGGTGATGTGATGGCATTGGGAACTGCAATCTTCCAACTCCTCGCGAAGCACCGGGTGAAGAAACGTGATGATAAAGTGCTTCCGACCCTCGCGGCGACAGCATCTCTAGATGCCAAGCCTGGCTTCCTGAGTGCTGACGAGTGGCGTCTACTGCAAAACATGTGCGTTGCAGACCCCGCCGAAAGGATCTCCATGTTCGACGTCGTGCATCAGATTGAGGCGCTGGTGCAGCAAGAGAACCCATCCGGACCCGATGAACAGGCTTCCACTAATGAGTTCGTGGAGGACGTACGTCAGTACCAAGTCGCATCACTGGGGCATACGCTCGGGGAGATACTGGAAGACGCTGCTTCATGCTGTGACGCCGCTGACTCAGAGCTCGCTGACGTGCACCATCTGTCGCGAGTACTTTAAACTCATAGCTGGATGGCGACGGACTCGAGCCGCAACGAGCGGCCCAGAAGCGAAGCTCAAGCCTCAGTAGCCCACAAGTGTGGTGGGCAGGCATCCAAGAGGTGCCGGGCTAAGCGAAGCCACCAGCTACGAGTACCAGCCGGAGTGTCGTCGGCAACAGCCGGCTATTGGGAAGTGCAACCTGCATATTCAACTTGCATGTTCAACAGCAAGGAGTTAGTGAGGAGATAACTCCAAAGCAATCAGATCTCATTTTTCCTGCTTACGAGCAACTCGACTTGAACGTGAACGTC
>JAADYJ010000364.1:0-23749 GCA_023338205.1 Halophytophthora polymorphica
CCGAGGTTCAGCGAGAGCTTCTGGCAGACCAGCAGGACATGCCGCGCCCAGCCGCGGGACATGAAGCCACCAGCGCGAGCAGTGGCGCCGCGCGGCTCGAGGGAGCTCTCCGCCACGAAGATTGTGCGCAGCGCCCCACAGACGCTGCACACACAAACTCGCAGACATGCACACGTGCACAGGAATGACTCGGAAGGATCAGTCGGAGACCTTTTACTTGGATGCACGCAACGCTGGCGAAGTTTCGGGCCCGCTGCAAGTGTGACTCTCGGTTGCACAGCGGGCGCAGCTTAGAGCCGGCGCCATGATTGAAATCCTACGGATGGAGGCACTCGTCAACACGGAGCAATGGCGACTGGCCATTCCCTCCCACCCATTGCTGCAGTGAAAGTATGCACGCAATGGCGGGCGGTGGCGTGCACGCTCCAAATAATTTGTGCTTGCGTGTGTTGCAATTGTCTGCGTGTGCTCCAATGGCGTTGCAGTCTATTTTGAGGCGGAAGCATGGGGGCTGGCCGCGCTGGCGCTGGCGTGGATAGGAAACTGCAAGAGCATGGAGGTGGCGCAGACGCCCTCGACGGCTACAACGGCTTGCATTGACGCTGAGAGCATGGCGCCGGTGCTGACTGTCGCGCAGGCGGCTGCATCTGCGCGTACAACAACAACTGCGGCATCCGAGGGGAAAGCGGCTGCCAAGCGCGACGACAACGTGCTGGGTCCGGACGAAGATGTGAGTTTGTGCATTGGGTTGATGCCATTGGGCTGGAATCATATATTTTAGCGTCTCGCGGTGGAGCGTTGGCGATGACGTCCGGGCTGCTGCTGCAGTTCTACGATGCGCAGGAGAGCGTGGAGGCGGAGGCGACGAAGCTGTCGTTTGCTGGTGAGTGAGTTCATCTTACCATGTACGCGACAGTGGGTGGCATCGGCTTAACGTTTCGTGGCGGCTTTGCAGGTGCGGAGACCAACCAGCAGACTGGCGGATGTGAGCCCGAAAGCAAGCGGCCGGACCCGGCCGATAGCAAGTTCATTGTGAAGAATAAGGACACGGGCGAAGTGTTCGATATCCGAGACTTGTCCGGCATGCCCGTTCACTCCTACTCCATCTTCCCGACCAATTTCCATGCGCCACAAGAGGAAGAGGTGAGGCTTGAATGTGAGAACTGCAATACAATATGGCCATCTCCACTACGAATAGGAAGGTTGGTCACGGTTTGCCCTTGCGTGATATCCATACAGGGAAAGCACACCAAGACTCGCCGGCCGTCACTGACGAAGCTCAAGCTCAAGTTCCCCATGAAAGGGAAGACACGAGAGCCCATCAAACGAAACCACGTCCAGGTACTGAAAGTTGCTGCTGTAACTGGTGCTCTTGCGAGTATTGTTGGGCAAGAGTTCACTGACGGTGGCGCATTGCATAGGTCTTGTCGTGCAAGAAGGAGAAGCGCGACCTGGAGGAACTGTATCTGGCGCAGACTCTTTCAAGCCACCGCGGGACGATTTGGACGATGAAGTTCAGTCATGATGGTGCTCGACTCGCGTCGGGGGGCCAAGACACCATCTTACGCGTCTGGAAAGTCCAAATCAGCTCTGATGACGACGATAAAGACAGCGGGGAAGGCGACGAAAAGCGGATACTGGGAGTCGAACCGGAGCAATCGTACCAGGTGAGGCGCTATGCGAGGTTTTTCCTCCTCCCTTTGGTATCATGTCTTGACAATTACGCTTGCTATTTCCCTAGGGCCACACGATGCCGATCGTCGACGTTTCCTGGAGTCGGAGCAACTTTATTCTTTCGGCGTCCATGGACAAGGTTGGCTTGGTTTCGTTGAGACCAAAGCAAGATGGCTGAATCTCCTGTCGTACTGAACAATAACCTTTTCTGCGTGGTACAGACGGTTCGATTGTGGCACATCTCGCGCGAGGATTGCCTGCACGTATTTCACCACCCTGACAGTGTCCTCGCGGTAGACTTCCACCCGAAGGTCCGCTTGCGTCTCTCAATCTGGTCCTCACCGATGGGGAATAAATTGACAAGAGTCCATTTTGTGTTGGCGGTGGCAAACAGGAAGACCGCTACTTTCTCTCGGGGTGCTTTGACAACAAGGCACGCGTGTGGGATATCCCCGACGGTTGCGTCGTCTCGTACGTGCAGACGCCGGTGATGATCACAGCCGCCACCTTTAACCCCAGCGGGACGCGCGCCATCGTGGGGCTGCTCAACGGACAGTGCATCTTCTACCAGGTGAACTCGCACCAGCAGATGAACTACTACACGCAGATCGAGTGTCGGAACAGCCACGGGCCCATGAAGAAGGGTCGCAAGGTCACGGGCATCGAGTTCGACCCGGAGGGCAAATACTTCCTCGTCAGCACCAACGACTCGCGCATGCGCCTCTTTTCGGTGGACAACTACTCGCGGATATGCAAGTACAAGGGACTCGTCAATGACCACCTCCAGATCAAGGGGAGATTCAGGTACGGATTGCTTCGTACATGGTAGTCGGGGTCTCCTCTCCACGGACTCGGTTGACCCGGGTATTCTTCTTTTCGCGTTGAAACACACAGCCAAGACGGAGACCACGTGATTTGCGGGTCCGAGAACGGCTCCGTCTACGTGTGGAGTAAAGCGAGGTGCCGCTCTAAGCTGATCTCTCGTCGCACAAGCGCGATTTTTGTTCTGGGGTCTTCTGGAACTTACCTGGTGCGGCGTTACTACATTGCTTCAGGTACCCGCGGCCTGTCAGTATTATGAAGGGCGGCAAGAAGGACCGCAACTCTTCCTACGAATTCTTCAACGGTACGGCGTCGGTGACCTTTGCTTACTTGGCCCGCCATCAATGCACTCGTGTACCCCACTAACGTCTCGTGTCGTCCGTTCTTGTCCGGTACTACCATGCACCAGCCGCCGAGGCGCCCAGCGGCATCGTCACGGTGGCCTTGTTCGCGCCCGCCAGCACCTTTGCCATGGTCAAGTCGAAACTCGAGGCGTGCGAGGACATAAGCTCCAACGCCTGCACGGGACTCATCGTCACCGCCAGCTACGACGGCTGCATCAAGTTCTTCGAGCGGGCTGCCAAGAGTGTGTGATGAGGAGCAGGCACAGGAACAAGTCGGGGCCCCGCAGGTCTGGAGAGAGCACCAGCACTACGTATGATAAAGCGCGAGCACAAGGTTACTGCGGGGCCTGGCGCAGATCTCGGCGCGCTCGTAGGAGACCATCAACTCCCCACTTTAGCTATTCAATACTCGCTTGCATTGCACTTCACCCCCTGTGGCTTCACAGTGTTTATTGGCTTTTGCGATGGGCTTGTCTTCTCCTTGCTTTGTTAAATAGGAGGGCGACCTCGCAGTGCTGCTTCCCCACCGGCGTCTGTCCTGGAGCCGGCACTCGGCCGACTCCATGTGTGCTGCTTGCTTCTAATAAATGTTGTGGGACGCAGGTGCAGCAAATAGCCTAACCAGGCAGGAGGGCAAGCAGAAAACTCGGGGCGGTCTAACACTGGTGTTGTGCGCCGATGGCCGCGATGAGGTCGCGCACGTACGTCTCAATGTCGTGCTGCGTGGCCTGCACGGCCTCGAGCACCTCGTCGTGCGAGGCGGCGGCGCCTTCGTCGCCCGGGTAGAGCACCTTGTTGGTGATGAGCGACATGCCGATGACCTTGAGCCCACAGTGCGCCGCCACTACCACCTCGGGAACCGTGCTCATGCCCACGGCGTCACCACCCACGAGGCGCAGGAAACGGCACTCCGTGGGGGTTTCGTACGTGGGCCCGGAGACGAAGCAGTAAACACCGCCACGCCGCACCTTGTGCTGCAACTGGAGCTTCTCGGCGACGCTGTAGGCCAGGTCTTGCAGTTTCTTGTCGTAACACCCGGACAACGGCGTGAACCGACTGCCGAAGCGCGAGTCGTTGGGCCCGATGAGAGGGTGCTGGCCCGACAGCCCCGGCATGTTCAGGTGGTCGTTCATGATCATCAGGTCGCCTACGTTGTAGTCCGGGTTGAGTCCGCCGGCGGCGTTCGTGACCAGGAGGTACTTGATGCCTAATAGATACATGACGCGAATGGGTAACGCCGTCTCGCGCATCTCGTAGCCTTCGTAGCAGTGGAAGCGGCCGCGCATGCACACGACGTTGAGGCCGTCCAGGTCGCCGAACACCAGCTCGCCGGCGTGGCCCTCCACGGTCGACTGCGGGAACTGCGGGATGTCGGCGTACTTGATGGCGTGTTGGTTTGCCAGCACCTTGGTGAGGCCGCCCAGCCCCGAGCCGCACACGATGCCGATGAGCGGGCGCGTCGTCACGCGCTCCTGCAGGAACTCGTTGATCACGTCGATGCGCTCGCGCGGCGCGTGCTCGTCCATCATCTGGCCCGTGGACCCCCGTCGGAGATGCACGGTGCTCTTGCCCTTGGTCTTGCCTTCGCGTGCGACGGCCAGTGCGGCGGCGGCGCTGGCGGAGGCGGACGGGACGCCCTCGTCCATGCTGTGGCTGTGCTCGCGGTGCGTGGGCAGTCTCGTGGGCGCCGCGGGTGCGGGTGCAGCCTGGTTCAGGTCGTTCATCATCTCTGCTATCGGTGAAGGCGGTTTAGCGGTCTGCTGCGGTTTAGCGGTCTGCTGCTTGTGTGGTTTCTTCAAGACTGAGCTCCAGGCCCCCGACTTGCACCAAGGACTGGGGGCGGATCTGAGGAAGGAAGAGGAAGCCAAGTCCGGATAGGGGCGCCAGGAAACCACGTCGAGCGCGTCATACGGCGTGAATGTGAAAGGACGCAGAGGGCAACCCTAGCCCGCGCGCATTCACGCGCATTCAGGCGTAACGGTCCGTTGTACTAAAGCAGTAGATTGAAGCCGCTGCCGGCGCGTTGTTTTCTCGCCTGCGACACCTATACTGCATTGAGTTAGCGTCGTGTTGGTGATCTGGGCGTGTGGTGTGGGCCACACCACACCAGGGAAACCGAGCCAAAGTTCAATGCCAAGAGTGCGAGACGCATGCAGCTTAGCTTGGTGTGCGCTACAAGCCGCACCCGGGTCTTGCCTCTGCGTGTGATTGAACTTCGGGGTTAGCATTCGCCGCCCGCCAGCCTTGCAATGCTGAAGAGTTCGCATTCAGATCTGGAACCCATCGACGCATTCGTTGGCCAGGCTCGACTAGCTGCAGCGAGCTTCGGCTCGAGATTCCCGAGCAGAGCCTTGTCTCATTGAAGCTAGCAGTGCAAGCATCGAGCGGCGTTGTCTTCCGTGGTGATCACTCAATCGGTGAGTCAAACGCGTGAACTCTTGTGTGACAACGAGACAAGCGACGCTATGACGCAAATCCAGCCAAAACTCCGGTGCTTCGCTGCTGAGATCAGGCGAGCCGCATGTTGAAGCTGCTGCGCGTCTCTCGTGCTCGTGTCGTGATTCTTTCGACTGACGACATCAACGCGTGAAGTGGCCACTGCAGGCAGGAACTCAATTGACGTCGTCACGCGATCGCCAACTTTCTCAAGAAAGGCACCGGGGAATGCGGCGCCTCGAACCAGCAGCGGCCATCTGCACGCCCGTCAAGACATGCAGCATGAGGGCCATGCAAGGTTCGGTGGGACACAACGAGAAGGCACGGTAAGGGGCACCTCGCAGAGGCATCTACGGGTTGTTCTGCGCGACGGGGACAGCCTGGCCGTGCAATTGCACCTTGCGGTGTAGTATGCCACTGCCATCTCTCCGCGCGAGACCCGCCGCGATCTACCAGGAACCAATCGATCACGCACACAACACTCGAGTCAGTCTGGATGAGCCGTCCACATCGATGCCTTCGATGAGATCGAACAGCGGCTGCTGTACGGGCGCCAGCGGCGTGATCAAGCTGGCGGGCTTAGGTCGGAACGCGGTAGCGAGGTGGAGAGCAGTCGATTCACGGAGGGGAAGCGTCCGCAGAAGATCTACGGTGGAGGTTTGCTACGGAGAACCCGAGATAGCACGTGGTCCCCATGGCCCCAGATGCTCCGCCAACCAGGATGCCCAGAATTTAAAACCTGGGCGTCGCGTGGCAAGAGCTCATTTCCCAAAAGTGCACGGCCCAGAGAAGCAGATCCAAGAGCAAGACCAACAGACCCAGCAAGCATGCCGAAGGGAAAGGGAGGCTACTACGCGGTCGCCAATGGGCACCAGCCCGGAGTCTACAAGTCGTGGGACTCGGCCAAGGCGCAGACCGACCACTACTCGCACAACCAGCACCAGCGTTTCGACTCGCAGGCCGAGGCCAACGCGTACATCTCGGGCTACAACGGTGGCACGGGCAAGGCGGGCAACCCTCCCGTGTACGAGTAAGCTGGCGTCGCCCGGCTTGGCATGGATTGGACCTCGCGCCAGTGTTATCGATGATCATGGCTCGAGGACGGATGCTACTGCCAATCGTGTCTGTAGCGACGAGCTGATGTCTGCCGAGGAGAATGCAGTCCTGCGTGGATCTTCAGTGCCGTTTGTAGTTTGCCCAGCTGTCCGAGGTTAAGCTTGCACGTGAGTGAGAGTCTGCAGCCGTAGGGAAGCTCCATGTCTGTCGCCGAGGCTCTTGCTCTTGTCCTGTCGCACACCCGATGATGAAGCAACGCTGCAACGCGCAGCTTTGAGCTCAATGCCCTTCGTTCCGTGGCTTGCTTGCTATCTCCACTTCGAAGGTTGAGGCATGCTGGAACGCCCTCGATACTGGCTGGGGGTTTCTCGGCGCAACCGCAGGACAACAAAACCGAGCAGAAGACTGATTGATAGGTCACGATGATACTGGAGAGGAGGGACACTCAGCTACAGCGGCGCGCGGAGCCTTGGTGCAGCGCGCGCTCAAGATGCAGCCGCACCGCCGGGCGCTTCCAGCGCACCGAGAGCAAGCGGGTGCCACGGCGTGCGAGGACGCAGGCTCTGCATGGCAAGTATGGCATTTGATGGTTTCTAAAATCCAGCAAATTGAACGTTTGTGGATTGATGTGTGACTCACAGCTTGGGGCAGCAGCCAAAGTGCGGGCCGGTTTGCGGAAGAGCAAAGGAAAAGCGAAGAAGACCAACGCAAGGACGGCACGCGCGGCACGCAGGGCGCCATGATGGGGATCTTCTCGCGCAAGAAGACGCTGGAGGACGAGCTGTTCAACATGAAGTTCACGGCCAAGACGCTGATCCGCAACTCGAAGAAGTGCGATAAGAGCCAGGCGGTGCAGAAGCTCAAGCTCAAGAAGGCCATCGAGCAGGGCAACATGGAGGGCGCCAAGATCTACGCGCAGAACGTGATCCGCGAGAAGAACCAGTCGCTGAGCTACCTGCAGCTGGCGTCGCGCATGGACGCCGTGGCGGCGCGCGTGCAGACGGCCATCAGCATGGGCCAGCTGAAGCAGAACATGAGCGGCGTAGTGAAGGGCATGGACACAGTGATGGAGTCCATGAATGTGGAGAACATCTCGCACACCATGGACCAGTTCGAGAAGCACTTCGAGGACATGGATGTGCGCTCGGCCTACATGGAAGGTGCCATGAGCAACGGCACCTCCATGACGACGCCTGCCGACCAGGTCGACGACCTCATCCAGATGGTGGCGGACGAGAACGGGCTCAAGGTGGCCGGGCAGCTCGACTCGGCGGGGCTCGTGGGAACGGAGCTTCCGGCCACGACGGAGGCCGCCAGGGAGAAGAAGTCGCAGGACGACCTGTCCATGCGGCTGGCGGCGCTGCGGAAGTGAGCGGCACGTTGGCTATCGACGGAGCGAGTGCGTGGACACCCGCGACCCTGCATCCCCGCAGGCAGCTCCCTGTATTTGTATCCTCCCGAGCTGCACGTCGCGCTGCAGCCCTGCATCACCCTCGCTGCCTGGCCGTGGCCGTCGATACGACGCAGCTTGCTGCTTCATCGGCCCCTAATAAAGACCGTGTTGATTCACTTATCAGGCGCAAATTAGAGCTCCGCAAGGATCCGTTTTACGCTTAAACGGTTTGTTCGCGCTAAATCGGGCCTAAAACCAGGTGTCGACTGGGGACACGCCACTTTGAGAGCGCGCGCTGATTGGACCAATTCGCCCACGTAGGATGCTCGCGACTGCGGATTGGCTAATCAGATGTCGCGAAATCCGCCCGTCGGCGGCGCAAAAGCTGGCCAAGGCCGACCACCAGCATCGGCAGCACCATTTGCACCGCCAGCGCAATCTGCACAAGCGGATCGAGCGAGCGTGTCCAGGCCTTCACAGCAGCGCAGCAACATGGTGCATTTCAGCCTGCGGCTGCGCGACAACGTGTACGCCGAGTGGCGCGATGACTACCTGGACTACGGCCGGCTCAAGCGACTGCTGGAGCGCCAGGAGCAGGTCGAGGCGCAGCTCGCGGCCGCGGCTGCTGCCCAGACGACGCTGGACATGGAAGGCGAGGACGCTTCCACCGGAGGTCTAGGCGGGCAGCAATGGCAGCCCATGCGCTTGAGCAGCAGCGCGCAGATCGCCAAGGGAATCAGCGATCGCCTGTCCTTCCTGCGGCTGTCGTCGGTGACGGGGGCGTCCACGGCGTCCGAGCAGCTACAGTCGCTGATCGGCGGTCCCGCTGAGTTCGAGGAAGAGGTGGAGAAGGAGTGCAACCGCGTGGAGCACGCATACAAGCGGCACGCGAGCCAACTTGAGGAGCAGCTGAAGCACCTGAGCGAGCAGCACCGCGAAGACGCGCCTGCGGCAGCGCAGGAGTCGCTCAAGAACTCGCTGGTGGAACTGCACCGCTTGCTGCACCACCTGCACAACTTTGCGCTGCTCAATTACACAGGATTCGTGAAGCTGTTGAAGCGCCACGACGGCATCGTGAGCTCTCCGGCGGCGCGGCGCGAGGAACAACGCGCCAAGCTGCAGAGCTTCGAGTTCGCGCAGGCTCAGCGTTGCTCGAAGCTGCTACAGGAGGTGGAGAGCTGCTTCGCCGACTGGTTCTGCGACGGCAACACGAGTGTGGCTGTGGCTACGCTCATGACCAAGAAGGAGGACTACGTGAACTGGGGCCACATCTACCTGGGCATCAAGGCCGGCTCGTGTCTTATCCTCCTTATTTGGGTGGGCTGGGACTCGCTCGTGGTGCCTACTTTCCGCACGGGTCGCGAGGACCATCTCATCGACCTCGTACGCACGCGCGCCTACCCGGTGTACCGTGGCATTGGCTGTCTGTTGCTGCTGCACTGGCTGCTGGGCGTGTCGCTTTACGTCTGGCGCGCCGCGCGCATCAACTATCGCTACATCTTCGAGCTGGACCCACGACGAACGCAGGGATACCCGCAAGTCTTCAGCGATGCCACCAACATGACGATCGTGTTCCTGGCCAACGTGCTGCTGTACTACAAGGTGGTGAACGGCTACTTCCCGGAGGAGCTACTGCACCGCGGCTACTACCCGCTCATGCTCTTCCTCTACACCTTCTACTTTTACGCGATCCGGCCATGGGGCCTGCAACTGGGCTTACTGCGGACGCTCTGGGAGGTAGTCTGGTCGCCGCTTTACCACGTCTCCTTCTTCCACACCTTCGTAGGCGACTACCTCACCAGCACGGTCAAGGTCACGCAGGACGTGAGCTGGTCCGTCTGCTTCTTCGCCACCAAGGAGTTCCTGCGCAAGGACGTGATCCCGCCCACCGACGCTGACCTGGACGCTAGCGCCGAGACTTGCGCCACCAACGTGTACTACGTGAATGTGGTGGTGCCGCTCGTGTGCGCTCTGCCGCTTTGGTGGCGCTTCCTGCAGAACTTGCGGCGCGTGTACGACACCAAGACGTGGTGGCCGCATCTGCCAAACGCGGCCAAGTACGCGCTCACGCAGGTGGTGGTGCTCTTCGGGCTCTTCCATCCGCTGCACAACGGCGACGGCGACGGCGACAGCTTGCGTCTGCGCATGTTCGTGGTGGCCTGGCTCTTCCTGTTCACGGCCAGCTCGCTCTACACGTGGATCTGGGACGTGACCATGGACTGGGGGCTCGGCCGGCCGCAGTACAAGTTCCTGGGCGACTCGCAGATGTTCTCGCGCAAGTGGGTCTACTACGCCGCCATCGTGGCCGACTTTTTCCTGCGCTTCGCCTGGACGCTCACGCTCATCCCGCCGCGCGGCGCCGCGCGCTGGCTACCGCTGTACCTGCAGCCGTTCACGATGGTGCTGGAGCTCTTCCGCCGCACCTTCTGGAGCTTCTTCCGCCTCGAGAACGAGCACCTGCGCAACACGCAGGGCTTCCGGCGCGTCGACTTTATCCCGCTGCACTACGACCACGGCGTGGGCGAGCAGAGCGAGCGCGAGATGGAGGGCAAGCCCCAGGAGGACGAGCCGCTGGACTTCCGCGTCTTCGTGCTCAAGATCCTGGGCGTGCTGCTGCTCGTGCTGGCGCTCAGCGTCGCCGCCATTGTCATCGAGCGGTAGAGGCAGCCAGCGGCTGACCATGAACGGAGCAGGACGCGTAGCAACTACACTAGTTACAGCAACATCACCAAGAGGGAATACATAGCCGCAAAAGGCGCGTCCAACAAGTTGTTGGAGGCAGAGAGATGGAAGCACACGCAAGTTCCAAGGCGAATGCAGACACGTGTTGCCATTGCCGCCTACAGAACGCTCCAAGGCAAGGCAAACAAAAAAAGCGGGAGGTGACACGAACGGGCATTACTTTGCGGTTAATGCGGCGTCAAGTCGAGCCTAGTTAGAGAAACAGTAAGGAAGAGCCTTCGTTCCGCGCGAGCCGCTTAGAACTTGACCTCCTTGAGGCCCCACTTGATGTAGCAGAACACCGGGGCCAGGGCGCCCTCCGGGTAGTAGGCGTACGCCAGGCCGGCCTCCGAGTCGCACGACTTGAACATGTAGTACTGCAGCTCCTTGAACATGGACACCAGGAACTTGACGATCTCCTGCGCGTCCGACTTGAACTGCGCCATCTTCTCGTCGTCCGTGCCCGACGCCTTGAGGTGCTTCATGCACTTGCGGAAGTACGACTTGAGGTACGTCTTGAGCTCCGCCTTCGTGTCGAAGCCCGTCTCCATGTAGCCGAAGCCCACCACGTCGTCGATCACGTTGTTGACCGTCTCCACGCTGTCGTCCACCTGGTCGTCGTCGCCGCCGAACGCGTCGCCGCAGCCGATGTCCACGTTGTCCGAGCCCTTGGCCACCGTCTTGGACTCCACCTGGAACATGCCCGACACCGGGCTGCCCTTCAGGTCCACGCACGGCACCACCTTGAACGAGTCGGACATGACCTCATCCTCCGTGAACACATCCTGCCAGACCAGCATCTTGACTGCGAGCTATGGGAGCGGAGAGGAACGTGGGGAGATCGCGACAAATCGGCCGAAAAGCTACTGCGCTGCCTCGCGGTCGACCCCAAGCGTGCGCCCGCCCGGGTGCGCGCGCAAGAGCCACCAGTTCCTTCGCCGCTGGCTCACGGCCCGATTTCTCCCAGATGGCTCGGCATTGCACCTGTGGGGAGAGAAATGCCCGGGGAGGTTAGCAGCGCGCGGCAACTCCGCAAGGACTCCGACGGCGAATTTCCGCCAATCGGAGCGCGTTGTGCCCCGAGCCGTCTGTGCCTGGTCGCAGACTCCGACGGGTGGCAATGGAGATTCCCCGCAGGGCAAACAAAGTGCAGCAAGCGCTTGCTTGGCCACGCGCAGGGAGACGCAGGGCGCTTGCCTCGCTTGGACAACAGGAAGCAAGCGAACCACACGGCAACCTCCAGCCTCGGTCGGCGCTAGGCTCGGGCGGTAATACCGGTTAAAGCGGCAGTAGCGGTCCCGTGTACCGCCGCTAGTGGTACCATCGTTCAGGGACCGCGCTGGTGGTCCCTCCCCGGATGCAGCGCAGCACGCACGCGGCGGATTTGCGCGGGGCGGGGCGCGGCCACCTCCTCTTGGTCCATTGGTGGTGTGGCGCAGCAAGTCCGGTATGAAGCCGCCCGCTGATGGCGCGAGCACGTGGAGCCTTGGCGGGTGGCGGCGCTCTGCCCAATCACGGGACTTCCTGGGGCGCTGCTGTCAAAGGGCGCGGCGCCCCGGCCAGCCTCCAGTTCAGCATATTGAAGTCAAGAATGCGGTATAGCGGTTCCATGTCAGAAGGGAGGTGGCTCGCCAAACCGGTGGAGACCAAATAGAGGCGGGGAGCGCAGCAGTCCCGTTGTGAAGCATGCCATATGGAAGGTTTCCGCGCGAATCTGCTCCTCGCCGCAGCAACTCTGCAAGGGATTGGAAGTGTACTGAAATCCCGCTCTTACTACGGACACCCTCGACCAACAGCAAGCGCTGGTTATCCTCCAATCCTAGGCTGTCAGATCCGCATTTCAGTTCCCCATCGGACTTCTGACTGGCTAATACTCCGCCTAGAGATTACGTGAACAAGGACGGGAGCTGTCTGCTATAAGAAATTCGCGGCCGGGCTACCGCCATTCCGAACCTGCTTTGCGCTGCTGTGCTGGTGGCGAAGTCGCAGACCGAAGGGCAGGAAGAAAGCAGCGAGGTGAGACGCAGGAGGAGGAAGCTGAAGCCGCGCACAGCAGCCGCAGCCAGCTCAAGCCGCGGACACGTAACGCGCGCGCACTCACGCTCGGTCCACACACGGGCGGGCGACCCACGCGCTGACACCCACCGAATCAGCAGGCGTCCCCCGCGTCCGCACACGAGGCGGCGAGTCACACTTTGCCGCGCCAACGTTGGGCTCCACAAGTGCTAGCAACAGACTGGAGCGCGAGGTCTCAGGCGCCACGAGAAGCATGTCCAAGGCGCCCAAGCAGAAGAAGGCGGCGCTGCACTACCAGCCCTACCAGTCCAATAGCGTACGTGTGACGGGCACGGGCGCCTCGGTTTGAGCCACGAGCGCGACGTGTGCGTTTCCCTCCTCTGACACGTTGTTGTTCGCCTCTCAGGGACTCCAGACCGCGGACAATGACGACCAAGGGCTGGATATCAATGTCACGGACATCCCGCTGCACCTGGACCCGGTCCTCACGTGAGTCCTCGTGCTCCACGATTCCGTATCCACGAGTGAAGTGCTGCGTCTTGGGGTGTCGGACCTCCTGTTTAACACTGCGCTGTGCTCCATATGCGTGCTGCTATCAAGGGGGCTCTCATCCAACCTGAGTCGCAACCTGTGGGACGACTGGAACGAGAACGACCCAAGCTTTGGCATGAAGTTCGACATGTTCGCGGATGAGTCGAGCAGCGCCAGCACCGCCAGCGCCAGCACCACGGCCAGCCCCAACCCAAGTATGCAGACGAACAGCCAGCCGAATGTCAACATGAACGGCGACGCGAACACTGCAGCTTCCGTGGAGATGACAAACACTTTCGGCCGCGTGGACCCCGTCGCGGGCTATGGCCAGCACCAGCATCAACACCATCCGCATCAGCAAACCGCAGGTTTACAGCAGTTGCCACTGTCGAACAGCGGGACTGGTGACGGTGCATCCTCTGTGGAAGACCCGCAAAAGCCGCGCATGAACCTCCAGCGGTCGCTGAGCGAAGACATCGTGAACATGCTGGACGAAGGCAATGAGCTGGACTTTGGGAAGCAGATGGACGAGGAGAGCCGGCGCCAAATGGCAATGCAAGGCGGGATGCTCAACGTGCCTTCGGGGCTCAACAGCGGTATGACTTTCCAGCAACAGTTGCAGATGCAGCACTTCCAGCAGCAACAACTGCAGATGCAGATGCAGATGCAGATGCAACTCCAGCAGCAGCAGAATGCAGCTTCCGGCGGCAACTGGATGAACCGCTTGGGTGGTTCTCAAGTGAATGCCTCGCAGAGTCAGCCCAACGCCGCCATGAACACGACGACGTCTGCGAGTGCCAACGGCGGTGGCAACACGTCGGCCGGTCAAGGACAACCCTTTGGACTGCCTCCCAACCCGTCGCCTCTCGATATCGCAGCTGTGGAGGGCGCTTCGTCACTGACGGCGGTGCGGAATCTGTGTCCCGAGGCTAAAGCCGCGCGAGATGCGGCGGCGGCAGTGGCTACCTCTTCCTCCTCGTCAACGGCGTCAACGACTTCCTCGTTGGCGACGGCCCAGCGGGATGGTATTGAACCGAGCGCTGCGGCTCAGGCAAATGGCTCGGGGACTATGAACGGAAGGTCCAGCGGTGCGGGAGGCACCGACGCGAGCTCTCCCTATGGTGGTAGCGGGTCTAGCACGGAAACCGGCAGCAACGAGGCCAAGAGCAACGCTGCAGCTACGACGAATGGCCAGTCCCAGCAGCAGCAACAACAGCAGCAGCAGCAGCAGCAGCAGGCCAACGGCTTCGGGTCGCAAGGGATGATGATGCCTGGGTTCATGATGTACTCGATGCCGATGATGGGCAACTACCCCTCGGGGCCCATGGGTATGAACATGATGCCCATGGGGATGCCCATGGGATCCATGCAGATGCCCATGGGCATGAACATGAACGGCATGCAGATGCCCATGCAAATGCAAATGCAAATGCAAATGGCGGGCATGGCGGGAATGAACGGCATGAACGGCATGGCTGGGATGGCCGGCATGAACGGCATGCAGATGCCTATGGGGATGGGAATGGGCGGGATGCCCATGAACGCCATGGGGATGAATATGCCCATGTCCATGGGCATGAACATGCAGCCGCAACAGCAACAAGTGAACCCACAGAGTGGCAGCTCTGGCGACGTGGAGATGACTGCGCCCACGTCCTCCGCCCCCATTGTCGCTGGCGCTGGTGGTTCTGCGCCGGCACTCAAGCCCGCGCGGGCACTGCAACCGAAGGACGTGCGTGGCGGGCCTGGCTTCGTGACCATCGCACGGAAGCCTGAAGAGCCCGAGATGAGCAGCATCCTCAAGTCACTCATGGACGAGGAAGCGAAGAAGAAAGAGAAGAAACTGGAGCGCAACCGCGACTCGGCGCGCGAGAGCCGCAAGAAGCAGCAGACGTACGTGGAGACGCTGGAGAACGGCATCAAGCGGCTGCAGATCAACCGCGACCTGGTGCGTTCCTATCGCTGGGGCGTGACCGGCCCGGGCTTCGGTCCGCTTCCCTGCCCGAACTCGCCGCAGATGTTCGACTGGAAAAACCGCGTGGAGGTGGTCACGGGCAGCTCGGAGGCGTTCGCAAACCTGCAGAACCCGTCCAGCTTCCAGTCGCTCATGCGTCTCAACCGACAGCGCCGGACGCTGGGTATGCAGCGCGACGAGCGCGAGCGTGCCGTGTGGAAGAGTTTCTTGGTGGTGGGTCGGGAGCTGGCCTCTCTGCGCGCACGCGTGTTGCAGGTGCAGATCCTACGCACGTTCTCCAGGAACCCGCTGGCCATAGAGCTGAGCGCGGAGCTGAACCTCTCGGAGGACCAGAAGCTGCAGCTGCAGTGCCACGCCCAACAGGTGTTTAACGAAGAGGTGGTGCAGCTCGCGGCGCTGTTCAAGGTGTTCTTCGCACTGCGCAACGAAGCGTTGCGACTGAACATGATGTCGCCGTCGCTGGAGCGCTACTTCCGCGAAACGTGCTCGCTGGACCAACTGCAGAAGCTGCTGCAGTGGACGGAGATGCAGCGCACCGTCATCGAGACGTCGCTGCCACTGGACGAGGTGTAGATGGTGCGCGTGTCGTATCAGTAATTACTTTAATGCAGTGTCGCCGGGAAGCACAAGGCTGGGATGTGATTCCGCAGTCGTTGCAAGCAATGGACGCCTAGGACTGGTGTGCGCACCATCGCTGCTGGTTCTGCGTGGAAATGGTCAGGTGGCGTCCTCGCTCAGCTTCAAAACCGATTGAAGCAGCGGTGGTGGGCTGCTAGGGACGGCACTGTGCAAGTGTTTTGAGTATTGGCATCTGAAACTCTGCTGACTCAAAATACCGAGGAAGCGAAGGACGAGTTCGAGAACGACAGCCACGAGTTTCATTCGTTTATACGCTGACGAGAAGCTCTTCCACGTGGGAACAGTACTGTGGGCCTGACTGGAGGTGTGCTGAGCTCGGACCCGCTGGTTCACTGGGCCAGATGCGACAGATTTGTTGACACCACTGCCTCCAATTCAGGACACAGGCGTAGTGCACATGGAGGACGAGTTCTCGAGCAGCTCTTGCTCGATGCGTCGCAGCTCCTGCAGCGTCTCGTCGGCTGTCGGCCGGTCTTCTGGCTGGAAAGCCTGGCACTTGAGCATGAGCAGCCGTACGAGTGTCGGCGCGTCACCGTCGGCCGACTGGCTTCGCGGAAAGCCACTGTGCAGCATGGGCACCTCCGTGTCATCCATCACTGAGCGGTCTGCCGTCGAGCATTCGTACGTGTCCAGCTGGGTGAGCAGGATGCCGAGCGAGTACACATCGGCCTTCTCCGTGTACTGGCGTCCGTCCAGCACCTCGGGTGCCGTCCAGACGGTCATGTCAAGGTGGATCTCCTCGCCCGCATCGCTTGAAGTGCCGGCGTCGCTGCTGCTAAAGGAGACTCTAGAGAGTCCTCTCGACGTGGTGGACGCCGCGTGCTGCTTGTGCGAAGACGACCAGCGACGCAGGGCGCTGCAGCAAGTCAAGTCGCCCAACTTCACGTTCCACTGATTGTCCATGAACACCTTCCGCGAGCTCAAATTCCCGTGGAAGAGCGGCGGTGAGAAGGAGTGCAGATACTTGACGGCTTCCGCGACCTCGATGGCGATGGAGATCTTGCTCTTGTAGGCCTTGGTCGAGTTGCGCCAACTCCAGACGCTCGACGTGGCGGTGGCGCTGATACCGTGGTCTGCTCCGCTCTGCGAGGTTTCATCGTCGCTCGTGTCATCCAGCAGCGCGGTTTGGTCCTCCATGTCGTGCCAGACCACTCGCCGCACAAACGCCTTGCTGCTGTCGCTTGCGCTCGGGCGACGAGGCCGATGGGTTTGGTTATGCTGCAGATAGCGCTTGTGCTTCTGGATGAACGTGTTCAGGTCTCCCTTGCTCATGTACTCCATTACAAGCGCGAGCCCGCCATCTCCATCGCCCGCGTCGCTCTCAGCAGGGCGAGGAGTGCCCACGTATCCGTAGAATGTGATCACTTGAGGGTGAGACAGCATGGAGCACAGCCAGATTTCCTCCACGAAGCTCCACATGGCCGTCGCTGACTCTCGGCTGTGCTTGTTGCGGCTGGACTTGCGCTGGGTGGAGGCCCCAAGTGCTTTCAGCACCACCGTCTTGTGGCGATACGTGGCCTTCGAATACATGAAGAGGGAAGGGCTGCTGTCCTCCGCTTCGTCAGCTTCATCCTGGTCGTACGGGTGAGAGCACAGTACTTCCTCGTGCATGATGAGCGGAGCCGGAACCTCGAAGTGCTGCAGCTCGTGCTGGAGGTGTCCCAGAGGCGTTCCTTTCGACGCGGCTGCTGTCGTGTACCCCGCGTCCTCCTGCTCGAATGCCGGAAGCGCGGAAGCTTCGTCCTCCGTCGTGGACGTGTCGGAGGAGAGCAGACCCCGCACTTCACCGTTCTTCAGCGTCTTGGCGTTTTCCGGCCAGAGACGTTTCCTGCTGGCTGCCTTGGAGAGTTCAAGTCGCCTGCTCCTCGATTCGGGGGCCGCAAGCGTCTGTCGAGGGCGACGGAGGCAGGCACAAAAGGCCATACAGCACATGACGACTGCCGATCCTGAGAGCAGCCCCGCCGACAAGATGAGGAACCAGGTGCGACGCTGGTGCATGGTCTCCTCTAGAAGCTCCAGCTCCGCGCTTTGGCTTGTGTCGGTCGCGGGGGTCCGCGTCACACCCGACCCGGTGCTGACCATCGGGGCCAGGACCTCAATGCCGTATTTCGCGGTGAATTCCGCGTCCGAGAGTATACAGAGCATTGTGTCGTCCACGTACCGCGGGTCTGCATTCGAGTCGGAGCATTTCAGTGTCGACGTGGTGGACACGTCGAAGGTTGTCAGCACCTCAAACCTCTCGGCATCTGTAAGACACACCTCGAATTCTTCCAAGGTGGTCTCTGGGGTTGTGTCCACTTCCTCGGCATCCGCATGCAGCAGACGCACACCCAAAATCGTGGTGGTGGTAGTGATTGAACTTTCGGCGGCGATCAGCGTAAAGTCCGTGAGTGACGACGGGAAGAGGACGCCTTTGATTGTCTCGATGGGGTTGTCGGTCAGGTCGAGCTTCGTGATCCCGCTGGGGAACGAGAAGTTCTGGAGAGACGTAATACCGGCGTTTGCCATATCTCTGAGACCCACAGCGCATTCACAGCAACCCGGAGAGGTTAGTTTATCGCCTCGTGATCCGACAAGGTTTGCAGTGGCTTAGGCCCGCGGAATGCGACTGCCTGCGGCACTTACAGCTGTGTCAGACCCGACGGGAAGGACTCGTTGGTCAGGTCGCCCATGGTGTTGCCCGTCAAGTTGCTGTTCCGAACAACATGCACACCGAAAGGAAGAAAGAGTGGGTTGAGTTAAGCTGGCAAACCATTCCAAAGCGAGCGACAGCCAGAGGATTCGCGCAACGTACAGATGCGTCAGCGAAGAAGGGAACCGCGTGCTGTCGAATGTTTGCAATAGGTTGTGTGATAAGTCCCTGGGGCGCAACGCAAGGCACATTCAACAAAACCGCATCACGTCCAAGTAGTCTCAGTCAGTACTGCACACGAACCCAGCCAACAGCACTCCCTACAGCGCATTTCTGCAAGCAGAACATTAGATATGCACGTACAGCACGGTCATGGAGTCTGAGAAATCCATGCCAAAGAGCGAATTGATGCTGCAATTCGACATGTTCCTGGGGTCAAAGGACGAAGGTGAAGCACAAGACCAACGTCAGTCAACACGTAGCCAGCCACACGCATGCACGCTGTGCTGCAGGCCCAGTGCACCCAGCAGGCAGCTTGCACAGACTCATAGCGTACATTTGGCCGATCGCGATCGAGGCGTCCACGTTGTACAAAGCGACTTGGTTGTTGTCGAGCCTTCTGCTCTCATCAATACGGCAGCAGTACACAGAGGGCACGCGCACAACATATTAGCGGCCGCGCAGTGATCAGAACACTCGCAGTACACCATGAAGCTTCCCGATTGCAAGTGATGCACGTACACAACATCCACCGACGGCAGACTGTCCACCGTGATGATCGCGCGATCGCTCAGGTCCAACGTCACCAGACCGCTCTTGTCCTTGGTGGCCTTCACCTCTGCGGTCGTGCAGGTGTAGCCCACGCCCGTGACCAAGGAGACGGTGGTGATCTTCACGGAGGGTAGGCTGCTCGAAGAGCTCGTGCTTGTGGTATTGCTGGCGGTCGAGTTGCCGACGGCATAGACCGTCGTGACGCTCGGGCACGAGTCCGAGTCGCCTACATCCACGGCTTGGCACTGCTGGGGCCACTCGCTGAGCGCCAGCGCCAGCAGCAGCAGCGTCGCCGCCAGAGTCGTCGCCTGCCTCCGTTGCCGCTCCATCTAAACTGCCGATCGCGAGATGCGGCCGTCGCGCGCCGCCCGCGGCCGATCGGACGAACGGTGAGCACTTGTGTGTCGATGCTGCTGGTCGCGAGAGTCGGAAGACAGTATTCGTTCGGTGTACCTACGTACAGTTTCGAATATCGGAATTGGAAGGTCTTGAGAAACAGTGTTTGGCTCTATTGTGGTGGGGATAAGAGTGACGGTTTGGACAGGTATTTATTCCCAAGGTTGGACGGACGAAGGCAAATCGTCATAGTCCATCCCTTCAATGGACATAAAATGCACACGGACAGGTCGCAATATTAAAAGGCTTGCATGCCCCGTCCTGTGACGGTACACATAGGAAGGGTGCACATACTGCTTCATTTATTATTATCATCCTGACATCCCGAAAATCACGTGCCCAGTCTGAGATTGTGAGGACGGATGTCATGGAAAAGAATGGCTTTCTCCGCTGCGCTCCAGCATAGAAAGCGATACAACCTACTGGCGCGTGCAAGGTTCAGTCCGCTGGAATGCTCGGCGCAGGGGCTACCCCCGCAAACACCGCACAACCCGGCTTCGCGAGCACTCCGCGCGTGTTTACGGCGTCTTCGCGCGCCGGCAAACGCTCGCCACTGTTGCTTTTCCCCTTACTCAGCTCCCCTCCCTCACCAGACGGGGCAAACAGCCAAGATGGTATTCGAACACACGGTTTGACTGTGCCTGTAGCCATCGTTACTTCCGGCAGATGGCTTGCATTGCTCACAGGGCCGTCGCAGCGCTTCTCTTCAATTTGTGCGTCGCTTGCGGCCGCGATACCAGTGGTCGGACCTGCTTGCTTCAACGTGTGCCCATCAAGCACTTGCATTCTTTGAGCCCCAGAGATTCGGTCGGTAGTTCCGAGCACAAAGCAGACCCTCCCACCGAGCCTTGTGCGCTGATGAGGTGCATGTGGCCTTTACATGGCATAAATGCCTGCTCCCCAGCAGCATCGACTTCGGTCCGTCATCACGCTCACTCTGCTATTCTCTTCTCGTGTCCAGGTTGCTACCGAGACAGAAAAGCCTGCGCTCTCTTCTGCGCACGGATGGCCTTCTGCTGGTTCCACCCGGCGAGCAGCGCCTCTTTCTCCGCCCGCTTCTGCTCCAAAAGCTCACGCCGCTCATTCTCCGCCTGCAACGTGAGCTTCGAGAAGAAGTAGGCAGACTCGGCCTGGTCCACGATACGGCGGTCCTTCTTGAGCGCCACTTTGGCCGCCACCTGCTCATTCAGCCTCTGATTGAGCTTCTTCTTCTCGGTGCGCCGCATCTCGTCGCTAACCTCGCGCTCTTGCGGTAAGATCTTGATGGCCCGGTAGTCTACGCGGTCGCGGGCGGCGGCAGTGGCTCGGGCATGCGCGCGCTGCTCCTTCTCCTCGATCTGGCCGTTCAGGAAGAGGTTCAAGTCTCTGCGCGCCACAGTCTGCTCCGCTCGCGCCTGCAGGTCGCGGAGCTGCACCGCGCGCTGGCGCATGGCCAGCATCTCGTTCTGCTGGTCGTCGGTGTGTTTCGCTTCAGCCATGCGCGTCAGTTCGTGCTCGAATGCTGTCTGCATGGCGCGTTCGTGCTGGGCGCGAGCTTGGAGAACTCCTGCGGGTACCCGTGGCTCTGGGATTAGGAACCGCGGCAAGATTTGCCGCTCTCCGGGTGGCAACGCGCCAGTGCTGCTGCTACAGCCAAGTCTCAGTAAGCCCACCTGGCGTTGGAGCTCGCGGTGGCGCTTCTTCCTCTCCCTCTTCACGTCGTCGGTAGCTGCGGCGTCTCCTTTGAAGCATTCGGGGCCTTTAGCGTCTCGATGGGGCAGCGGAGCGAGTTGATTCGCGTGAGAAGACCCATTCGCGTCCAATATGGATACACGTCGCTGAGCGGAGCCTCCAGACAAGTGCGCAGCTCCATCCAAAGACCCGCTGCGCTGTAGCTCGGGTTTGCTGCTGCCGTTTGTGTTGGTGTTCGCGGGAAGCAGAATCGCTTTCCTTCTCTGGATTGTCCCGACTGTGTTTCGCCGGAAGATACCAGGAGGTGGTGGCGTGTCCGCGCGAGCACTCTGCGTGACTGTCCGCAGAAGATGTGGGTCAAAAACGAAGGAAAGCGCTTTCCCGTCGAGTGTGAAGGTCCCAACACCGACGAGTGCCAGTCTGCCGCTGCCGCTACCGCCTCGCAGTTTCTTGCCCAAAAACGCCATGAAGGCGTCCAACGCTCGCCGAGTCTGATCGTGGCCAACTGCGGCCTCGCTGCCCAGCGTCGCCATGCTGATCTCGGCTGTGGGTGTAAGCGGCGCTGGCGGCGGTCGGTGGCGCCATACCACGCCGTAGGTGGTCGTGAAGCGGTCTGCGAGGAGGAACACGGGCGAGGACGGCAGTGTGGAGGTCTGCGTCTTGTAGAAACCGAATCTGCCCAGTTGTGCCACAGCCACACCCTTGCGACTCGCGAGCTGCCGAGCAATGTGCCTGCCAAGTGCCTGCCAAACGCTGGCTAGTGACCCGCCCAGTAGCTTTTCGTACTCGAAGGAACTGGCCCACAGCTGCTGCGCACACTCCGCCAGCAGATCGCCTCGGTTTGCCATCGCCAGTACGAGCCTCTGTTCGTCTGCTGCAGACGCAGCGATGGTTTGACTTGCGTCGTGCAGCCACTACGTGCTTGTTTTACTTAGCGATTTATTGCCAACAGTAGCGGAGGTCGCACAGCACGCAGACAGAGGAGCTGAGCAAGAAGCGCTATTTCTGTCCGTGAGTCGAAGACGAGCTTCGGAATGGCACGAGTGTTGCCTGCTGCCGGTCGAGAGAGTACGCGTGCACCCGGCCACCGAAGGTGGAGGCCAGCACCGTGTCGCTGTCCGCTGCACACATGTCGGTGAACATGCCTTTGGCTCCACCGGCATGAGCCTCGGCCAGCGGTGCGCATGTGGACGCGTCCCAGACCCTCACTGTGCCGTCTTTCGAGGCCGTCACGGGCAGCACGGGCAGTACGGGCAGCCCTTGAGCCGTCGCATCCTCTCCAGAGGTGGCGGCGGGGAGGAAGCAGCACGCTGTAGAGTCCTGCTGGTGGCCGCGACACTCCAATAGCTGCTTACCCATGCGTCGGTCCCACACTCGTGCTTCGCAGCCGACCCCATTGAAGCCCTTGCTGGATGTGAGCAAGTAGGTGCTGTCACCGTCACTATCGCCACTGCCGTCAGTTCTGTAGGCCGTGATACCCAACGGGAAGTAAACGAACCCGCGCAGCGTCTGTGCCGGCACGCGCAGCGGTGTGCGCGGGTCCCACAGCTTTACGCTCAGGTCCTCGCTTCCTTGTGCCACCAGCGGTTCGCGTGGCAGCCATGTCGAGCACGTGACCACGTTCTGGGGCATGGTGTTCTTAGCGGAGATTCTAGCGGTCGCGACGTCCCAAAAGATGGTCTGCGTGTCACGGCCTCCAGAGCAAACGCGCTGTTCATCGGCGTCTACGGCCACGGTGGAGACATTCAGGTCATGCCCACGCAGCACCACTAGCGTCTTGGAAGGAGAAGCAGAGGCGTCGTCGCCGACCACGGACGTGATGGCTACTGTTGTGTCGCGTGAGCAGGAGTAGACGCTGTTCGTGCGCTTGCCAATCACAAGGCGGTTGACAGCGCGTTCGTGGGGCTTCCAAGTAGCAACCACTGAATTTGTGTCGCCGCTGGGGCCGGGTGCTTGCCAGTTGAGCCTCCTGATGCAGCCGTCCTCCCATCCTGTAAGGCAGTAAACACCCAGCTGCGGGCTGTACGTGACACAATTGAGCACGAGGTCGCTCTCCTGTTCACCGAGTCCGACGACTACGTCAGTCGTACTCCTGGCGGACGGCTCGGGGGAAGTTTTCGGCTGGGAGTTGTCGTTCTCGTTGTCTTCGTCCGCTTTCCAGTCGTCCAGCCGCCGCACAGGCTTGGGCACCGCTCGTGATCCACACGCACCCATGGACCGCGGCAGGTCTCAGCACAAGTTGCTGGCAACGGAGTCGGGCGAAGGCAGCGCTGTTGTTGCTGAGGAATAATATGTCGTGCGCAGCGCTGTTGAACGAATGAGAAGTGATCGTATCGGAGGGGCTTGGGTCGGTCGCGCCGTTTCGAGTCCTTACCTGAGCGAGTAAATTGTCATTGACGGTTCTATCAGATAATAGTACAGTATATGACTCAATAGTGCGCTATTTTCTGTCATGTACCATTCTGTCAAACACTGTATATTGCTTGGCCGTACTGTGATGAACACAACATAGGCCCACTCGCTCGCTCGCCGTTGACACTGCAAAACGCCTAGTGACAGAGGGTTACGCCTGCGCTCGCCACTCACGCAAATTTGTGGATCACCTGCCACGGCAAAAGCAGAGAGCAGCAACATGTCGATGCCCAACCAAGTGACGCGGACCACGATCCAGG
>JAADYJ010000365.1:0-23674 GCA_023338205.1 Halophytophthora polymorphica
CACCAGCTCCTCCTTGCCGTAGTCCTCTAGGATGTAGCCGGCGAGACGGTTCTGGAAGCTGGAGTAGAACGTCGGATAGTCGGCTCCCTCAGGTGCTATGCTCGAGGGCACGGCGTGTGGCTGCGTGTCGAGAAGCAACTGTACGCGCTCCTTGGCCCAGCGGATCCAGCGGAAATAGTGTGAGACACCACTTGGAGCGCGCTTCGGGAACTCATATTGGAGCTCAGGATGACCGACACGCTTTTCCCACGACTTGATGATGTGTGGCAGCATATAGCCCTTGCTCTTTAGGAGTGGACCCAGAATGTCGTTGGCCTCAAGTTGCAGATTCTCTGTGATCCACCTGCCCCACTCCACGTCAGCATGCTCCCAGAAGAACTGCTGAGCCTCTGCGTCCGCCATAAATGCAGTCAGCAGCGTCTGTTGGAAAGTCGTCGTGCTCTCTGCGTCTGGGAACATGGGGCCTCCTGGCCTGAAGGCCTCGTCCACAATCTTATCGCCGTCTTGGTCCAGTACACCCTGGATTTTTTCCGCCGCCCAATGCGTCCAGACCTCGAACTCGCGCTTCGCCAGTTCCGTCGTAGGCTGGAACTCCTTTGAGTTGAAATAGTCCTCGTGTTTGCGAAAGAACTGCCCAGTCTCGTACCGCACGAGCTGCATGCGCTCCGTGTAACCGGGCGACGGCAGTCTGGCCACCTTGGCCGAGCGAGCGCGGAAGTCCCGTGTGAAGGCACTATCGCTTAGGAAGGCCGTGTAGCTAGTGCGGTCCGAGTGCATACCGTTCACGGCCTCGGGACTGTCCACAGGGGATCGCGAAAGCTTGTCCTGGCCCTGGGAAATGATGGCGTCGGCCTCTTCCGCCGTGAAAAAGCCCTCCACCGTGAACACCTTGGGGTGTAGGGACTGTGTCGTGACGGTGCAGCCCTCGATCTGGCGCACGTAGCCCACCTTGACGCCCGGCCAAACCCAGAGCTGGCCTTCCAGTAGTACGTGCGCCATACGCTTCTCCTGAAGTTCCTGGCCGCTGGCTATCGCCAAGCCGTCCACGGACAGGAGTTTTAGGCCAGGGGCTACGAGTGCTTCGTCCAGACCCAGCTGCAGTGCGGCCTCCAGTGCCAGTTCGAACAGACATACGTCGTCATCTCTGCTGGGCCACGGGAAGAAGAGGCCGTCGTTCTGGCCGTTGAGCATGAGGAAGACGCGGTCGTCGTGCTGCAACTGCGACGCGCGTCCCAGCACGTCCTCCACGTGCGTCCGAGTCGAGCTTTCCGCCTGGAAGTCCGGGCATTCGCCGTCGCCTTGCGCTACGCGAGGGAGCAGCCGTTGCGTTGTAATGTGCACCACGTCGCTGGCGTATTTGTCGACAAGAGGCTCGCCTGTGTTGGAGGCGGCAGTCGCATTGGCGACGTCGAGCACGGCTCCAGCATGGCGCCCAAGCGGAGCCAGCGAGGTCCAGACGCCGCCCAAAAGCGCCACAAGCGCCGGCAGCACCGCGAAGAGCACGCGCGAGGAGGAGCGAGGCGAGGAGCTCGTGGCTGCCTTTGCCGGTCCGGGAGGCTGCTTGGCCATCTCGACGCTCTCTTTGCTGCTTGAAGCGGCTTGGTGCTCTGGCATGACGCCAGATTCGGCTAGAAGACGAGTCGACTGACGATGGAGCCATAAGGTGCACATATTGGCTAGGATTTGTCATTCCGTGCACATCTTTACTGCGAGTGGCGTGCAATATACACGCAGTCTGGCACCATCTGGGCAACTCAGCATCCGCTTCTGTCGCCGCAGAAATACCGGTGAGCAAGCGATATCCCTCTGCGACAGCCGTGAACGTCAGCGCGTCACGCCCTGGCGATTGGTCGCGCTGATCCTAGAATAGCGCATAATCAGGCCTCTAGAGCCTACATTAAGGTTCTCCGATCTTTTCCGCCCAGCCACATCCTCGGATAAGCGCTGAAAATCCTGGGATAACGCTCCCGCACATCCCCATCACCTCCCCAGAAGCCACGCAGGCGACGTGGTTCACCCGTGGCGCGACTCCACGTGGGGAGGTTTGGAGCTTTGGGCGAACAAGTGGAAGCGGTGGGCCAGACAGCGGCCCCTCTACGGCTTCTCAAGCGGCATTCCCGCTTTTCTCCGGCCGCCAGTAAGACCAGCAGCTTCCTGGGGGTTCAGACGTCAAGAGATCCACTTGTACCGCCACCACCAGCACGAGGAAGATGCAGGCCGCGATGAAGAGCTGCGTGCGCGTGGCGATGGCGACGCGCGGGCGACCGGCCATGGCGACGCCGCTGCACGCGGCGGCCATGACGACGTACTCGGGCGGGCAGCCGTCCGAGGGCCAGGGCGGCTTCTACGGTTCGGCCAAGACGCGCTCCGAGGAAGGCTCCAAGTTCAGCCCTGGGTCTCGCGCCGAGCCGCAGGACGTGTCGAAGCTCACGGAGCTCATGCAGAGCTGGGAGGCGCAGAAGCAGTCACTGGCGCAGGACGAGCGCGAGAAGGCGCTGGCGCAGCTGGCGGCCGACGAGGCCACCACGGCGCTCATCCAGCGGCTCGTGGTGCGCGGCGCGCCCGTGTGGGGGCTCTCCACGCAGCAGCGGGCCTTCGTGGCCGAGTGCAGCAAGGCCTCCTCCTAAGGCGGCCAGCAGCGTAGGACCTCGTGCCGGCGCCTCGGCCGAATGAACACGACCTGCGACTCCAGCACCGCCCACCTGTATGATACGATGCGTTTCTCCGACCGCAGCCAAGCCGCACCCGTAGTTCGAGGTTCCGTCCCGGTGGTGCTGTCCTGCTGCTTCAACTTGAGCTTCCACTGCTGAGTGGAGTCAGCGCTTGCTCAGCCTCCATGATAGTATAACGACAAAGCAGAGTGTCAATGGGGACATCGAGCGGCCAAGACACTCCATCCTGGACGCAACGACCTCGCCCAGCTCTATATCCCAACTCGGCCAGTACTAACGGAACCTCCAAGTGCACTTGCAGTTGCAGTGGGCGGTACCGTAGGTGACGGCCATTGGCCACTTGAGGCGACCCAACTCGGTGGGATTTTGCCACGTCGCATGCTTGTCACTCTGGTGAATGCTTACCCGTCCCCACCGTCGTAGCATTCGTAACACGATGGACAGCAGCTCAAAGCCTCGTACTAGTAACGCGCAGTGCAAACGTCACTTCCCATTGAAAAAGGGGCTTCCACGCCCAACGCAGCACGTCGAATCCCTCGTCGGTGCTAGTAGCCCAAGCACCGAGGTGGCCTAATCAGCCAGTGTGGACGCCATGCCCGGGCTCAAGGCGAGGCTCGCCAGTGCTGCAGTGGCGGAGACCTTCCCTTCCGCTAACGAGGCGTCGCTGTGGCTGCTGGCGCGTGAGAGCGCCACGCGCTCGGCCGTCGGATGCAGTAGATACGCCACTGAAGCCGGAGGCGACGCCTTCCCGAGCGCCTGGGAGCTGGACGCGTCCGTGATGAACATGCGCAAGGTCTCCAGCCGCACGTCGGACGGCGCAAAGGCGCTCGTAGGCGACGGCCGGTCGCTCTCGGGCTCGTCGGGGGCGGACTCGCCCGTGTCGGAGCTCTGGCTGCCGTCCGAGGCCGCACCCGCCTCGGCTTCTTCCTCCTCTAGCGTTTTCTCCGCCACCCACTCTGTCTTGAGCGAGATGTCCGTGCGTTCACTAGCCAAGGCTCCGAGCTGCGCTACCAGTCGCGCGCGGATCTCCGGGTGCAGGCCGCTCTTGACGATCATCTTGTGGTACATGTCGGCCGTGTGGGCGCCCGATACGATGGCGCTGAGCCACTCAACGATGCGCCGGAACTGCAGCACGTTGTCGTGGCAAATGTGGCGTCGGAAGAGCTCAAAGAGCTCCGGGTATTCGGCCAGCAGGCGATGCTTCTGCACCGCAAGCTGCTCAATGCGACGACAGAGCTCGTTGCTCACCTCGAAGCCGTGAAGGCCCGCGGCGTAGCAGCCGTCGCAGAGTTCGTAGCGCTCGCACGTGTTGCACCGCCACTTGCCGCCTACAATGGGGCTCATGCCGCACCCGTCGCACAGCGCGTTCTCGTGCACGTAGTTCTTATGGTATCGCGCGCTCAGCAGACTCTTGACGTCGCCCAGCATACTCCCCACTGCCGTCTTGGACCGGAATCGCCCGAACATGCCACCAGAGTTGGGTGCGCTGGAGCTGGAGGACTCGGCCGACGCGGTGTCCGTGGGATGGCCGCTGGGAGGCGGCTTTGAAGCCACTGCCGCCGCCTCCAACATGGCCTTGGACTCCAAAGCGCTTGCCCGGAGGTCGACAGGCTCAGAAGTGAAGCGGTCTTTCGAGGGCACCAACACGCGACTGGCGTGGAGCACCGATACGCTAGACGCGTCACCCTTAGGCCCGTAGAAGAGGTGGTCTGTGGCCCACTGCTTGGTCGCCTTGCGTGGGACGGAGTTGTCTTCGGTCGCACAATCATCGCTCATGGAATCTCCAGCGGTGGCTTCCAGGTGCACCGTGTCCTTGTGCTTGTGCTCGAGCGTGATCTTGAGATCCGATATGCGCACGTATCGGGTGCGCACGTACGACTGCACCTCGAGATCTTGGCGGTTCTTGAGCAGTGGCACAATCAGCCGCCGCATGTCTCGGTTGATCTCTTCGTTGACACCCTCGATGGATAGCTCCGGGTGGAAGTTGGCGCGGATGTCGCGGCCTTCCAACACGAAGCCGAGCCACTTGGCGATCTTCTCGCGGCCTTTTTCGGGCATACTCTTGAGCAGCCGCTTCACGACCTCCGACTCCATGTTCACGGGTGCCACCGGGAAGACCTCTTCGTCCCGCTTCCACTTGTTGTGCGAAGCTGCCGTGCTCACACTACCTGAGCGTAGTAACGGAAGTGCAGTGTTGGCAGAAGCGTCCGTCGTAGATCCCACAGGCTTCATCATTGTAGCGCTACCGCCACCGCCGCGGACGGACCGCAGCATCCGCGTCTTCTTGACCAACGAGTCCAGTTGTGTGGCCTGGTCACCGTGCTCCGAGATCTCCATGAATCCGCGTACATGGAAGTCGTACTCGCGTAACTTGTCCTGCAGCGTCGTGATCTGGGCGTCGTACACGTTGCGCGAGTCCACGAGGTCCTTGGTCAACTCCTCGATACGCTTCGTGCAAATCTCCAGCTCGTGAGACTTGGCATTGAGCTGCTGGCGCAGCAGCTCGTTCTCCATCACGCTACTATCCGCGCGGCCCCTTTCCATTGGGATATGCGTGGACAGCGGGATGTTGGCCACTTGGCTCAGCCCAGCTGGGTCCATCTCACTGTCCTCCGAGATTGTTGGCTGCACGGGCGGGAATGAGTTGTGTTCGCTGTCTACTTCAGACGACGGAAGCGCACTCCCTGCACCTGGCTTGGCCCGACGTCTCTCCAGCAAGCGGTTCAGGTCCGCGCACTCTTTGGCCTTGGCCAACAACTCACTTTCCAGGAACGTCAGTTTGCGCATGAACTCGTCATTGCGACTCGTCATGGACGCTACCTCCAGCTCCTTCTGGTGGAGTTCTTTGTTCTCCATCGCCAGCTCCGCGCAGCGCTCCTCCAAGCTCGTGATTTCAGACGCCTTGGATGCCTGGTCGTCCTCCAACTGCTCCACCTTGGCCACAAACACCTTCAGCTCCTCGTCTGTCGCCGCACGCATAGCCTTGCTCGCCGTTTCGCCATCGGACATGACTTGGCCTTCTAAGGCGTCGCGCAACTGGGTCTCCAGCTCCGTAATGCGCTTGTCCTTCTCGGCCAAAAGGATCTTGTACTCGGCCACCGTCCGCTCTTGGTTCACCTTGGGTTTGTTCTTGATGTTCTTGGCGCGCGAGCCGAAGCGCAGCGTAGACACCGTCTCCTCGCTGTTGTAGCTGCTACTGCTTGCACACACCAGTAACGTCGTCTCCGAGTTGCCGCCCAGTGAGTCCTGCAGCAGTCGCGTGAGCTTCGAGTCACGATACGGGATGTGGGCGTTGTTGTGGCCGCTGGTGAGCGCGTTCATGACGCTGCCCAAAGCACTGAGCGACTTGTTAATGTGCTGCGCCTCCTTGAGCGTCTGGCCCTTGGCGTGAGTCTTGCCCACCTTCTCCGAGCCAGCCAGATCCACGAGGAAGAGTTTCCCGCTCTTCATGGAGCCCGTGGCCGTGTTGCGCTGCTCGATCGTGATGATGAAGACCGAGTGGCTGCGACTCGACTCGCTGTTCATCCGCGTGGATGAGATGACGCGGTTGGCGCCGCCCAGTCGCATGACCGACTGCATCTCCTCCACACTGGCGCAGCAGATCTCCGTGGAGCCAGCCACCCAGACGCCACGCTCGCGGCTCTCACGCACGCTCAGGTTGGTCGAGGACGGCTTGAGCAAGTCGCGGATCTTCTCCATGTAAATCTCCAGATAACTGGCGCGCACGATAAACTCCAGCTCGGCCTGCATGCCCTGGATGCCGGCGTAGATGTCGGCCATCACACGCGGGATGATGCCTTCAAACTCGGCGTCTCCCGGCACGCCTTCCATGGAGAACGTCTTGCCCGAGCCCGTCTGGCCGTACACGAAGCACGTGCAGCTGTAGCCACGCAGCGCTGACTCCACCAACGGCTTGGCCGTGGCGTTATACACTTCCAGCTGCAGCAAGCAGCATCCAACACGGCGTTGCAAGCCCAGAACGACCAGCGTTAGCATGCGAAGAAGCCAGTCGTATCCACAACGACAGAGCAAGCGGGGGTTGTGCTACCTGCGTGGACGTGGTGCCGAAGACGCGGTCGAAGGTGAACGTGTGCTCATCTGCGAGTCCGCGCGCCGAGCTGTTGACGCGCGCGGCCGTGTCGTCCTCCAGGCGCACGCACTCGACAGCCTCGTGCTTGTGCTCCAGCTTGTTCTGCGGCCGGAAGCGCGCGCACACGCGGATGCCGGCCCCGCTGCCGCTTGGCGCGCCCATAGTGTCGTCCTGCAGCGGCAACTGGCGACTGTTCCCCTGTCTTCGCTTGCTGCACTGCCGCTACTGAGCCTCTACCCTGCCGCTAGGCTGATCCCTGGGCGCGCAGAGGAGCGGGGTTCGCCGACACGGGCGCTTCTTGGCTGATCCCGTTTCCCCGCCGTCTGCTTGATTCCAGGCGCATCAGCCCCGGTCATGTCGCCGAAGTCTCGGTTCAATGAACCTGTGCTATGGCATATTAAAGCGGTGGGGGACCACGAAGTAGCATATGGATGGACGCCATACAGGCTTGAGAGCAAGGTCGTCGTGAACGAGTGTCATTCATTGCAGGCTTAGGAAGAACGAACATGCGTCCTGGGTCCTGCTATCATGGGAGTCGTCAATCAGGTGGAAGCACCGCTACTGCGCCGTGGCCAAGTCCATTGAGACCTCCTTGCCAGTTTCCTTCGGCACCGCGTCCAGCTTCGTAGGCTCCTGCTGGAAGACAGCGCCGAACGAGCTCAAGTCGCCGCTCGCGGTGAGCGACCCGAAGAAGCCGCAGATGTGTCCCCCGTCGCCAAAGGGGCTTTCCAGCTTCACGACGTTCCGGTTGGGAATGCAACCAAACCACGGCGAAAACGGCTGAAGGGCTGCGCTGGTCTTGAAGCGCATGCCGATGCAGTACCGATAGTGATTGCGAAGGTCGATGTAGGGCTCAGCCACCAAACCCACCTCAACGGAGCGGATCCGTTCACCCGGCACCAAGAGGAATATTTGGTCGTCTTGCAGCCACAGCGACTCTTCGTCCGTGTAGCAGGAGAGCTGGCCACTAGTCAGAATGCGAACCCCCTGGACTCCGTTCGTGTTGCACGCAAGCACGACCGCTTGAAGATCTTCGTGCCAGAAGAGAAATTCCGCTGCGGCACCCTTTTTGTTCGGATCAGTCCACACGAGTGAGGGCTTCTGATACTCAGTCAGTAGATATTGGACCGGGTTCGCGCGAGAAGGTCGCAGCATGTCACCAAAGCGAAACCCCAGTTCATTGTCTCCAGCCGAGTCACCTTTCTGGCTGAAGAACCCGCAGATGTAGTAACCCGCCGGCGCCTGCACGATCTGTACGTCATCTCCTTTACGCCCAATCCAGGGAAACCACCGCAGGTTCGTGTTGATCCGCAGACCAATAATCACAGAGCCGTCACGATACAGCCCGACCTTCTCGATGTGCTCGTCGTCCCGCAGGAAGAACACGTGTCGCCCCTGGCTGGAAACGAGCGCACTAGCGGCCTCAAACTCCACTCCACCCCGGTCTCCAAGCGCGCACACCTTGGCCAGGCGGCCATCACGAGTTGTAATCAACACCCCGTGCATTTCGCAGAAGCTATCCTGCCAACGATGGCCGAATTCAGGCGTTCCACCACTTCCCCCAAGCTGTCCGTAGGTCTTCGACAAGATGGTCTTGAAGGTGTCACGGCGTAGTTTTCCATTCGCAGGTTCGGCGTCAGGAATAGCGATTGCCGCCGCGACGGCGTACTCCGCAGCGCCCGCCGGGCTCCCAGCTTTGTTGGCCATGTCAACACTCCCCTCAACGGTTGCTTCCGCGCGTCAACGTCAACGTCTGCGTGGCCTCGTGTCCTTCGGTGCTGCCGTTCAAAGTGAGTTGTGAGAGCTCCTCCCCCTCCGTCCTCCTTTGCAACTATCTGTCGTAGCCACAGACAGCCACCCGGGTGTCGCGAAAGGGAGTTGACGCAGAACTTACTGCATTTAAAAGGCAGAGGCAAATGAAAGGAAGTGACGCGCTTGGTCGCTATAGATCAAGCTCAAGAGAAGCGAAAATCTCTTTCCACCTCCAGTAAACGATATTGCAGTTGTCGTCGATGCAGCCTCTCGATGGCTGGCATAGTATCAGCAGTCGCTCCTTGTGGCGGATGCTGACAAACTACATACGGTTGGCTGTTGTCGGAGCTCCCAGAGATACGAATCGTTTCCCCTCATGGTCCGAAGTGCAATTCAGCATGCTTTGCCCTATCAACACCTTGGTATCTCTTTCAGGGACAGCCTTCGACCACAGGACGAACCACAGGGCCGCAGAGCCGCAAGGCCGCAGGGCCGCAGGGCCACGGATGGCAGTTGCCCCTATCCGCCCAACGTCCAGGCTGCATGCAAATGCTGCCCGTTTTTCCCTGTGGAGCAGGCGCTGGTCACCTGGCTGCCTAGCGGTGTAAACAACAAGTGCGAGTCAAGCGCCGTTGTCCCTGCAGCATCCGGGGCAGCAACAATCGCAAAGATACTTTTTCCCACTTGCTCATTGGTCAGCTCAGAACCTCTTGGAGCTCACTGATAGGCCAATTTTCGCCAGAACCGGGCGTATAGCTCTTTCGTCCATCAACGTGATGAGTGTTCCGTAGGGTCGCGACTCGCAGCAGCTTCAGCCACCACACCAGCAAGCCCAACAGAGAGGAAGAAGGCCGCGCAGTTCATGACGCCGACGCTGGCGCAGGGAGACGCGGCGCACCCGCCGGTGCTGCGCTGGACGGTTCTGGCACTCTCGTGTCTGCTCATGGTGGGCAACTACTACTGCTACGACAACCCAGCGGCGCTCAAGAGTCAACTGCAGCAGCACTTCGACCAGTTCTCGCGAGCCGAATTCGAGTGGCGATTCGTATCCTTTTGTGATGTCGGTGTTGTCATGGGTTGCTTATATCTGCGTTGTCTGCTGTATGCACCGACGGTTGAACCTCTGGTAGTCGCCTTGCATCGCTACTCTGCTATGAAATGCGGCTCCTGCTTTCTGTTTTGCTGTATCTGTGTGCGCCTGGACTAGAATCTGCTCTACACGCTCTACTCGGTGCCTAACATGCTGTTACCCTTCCTGGGTGGCGCCTTCGTGGATCGCCATGGCACGACGACGACTTTGATCACGTTCTCCGGTGCAATTCTGGTCGGCCAAGTGCTCTTCGCCACGGGTTCGTCATTCGCGAGATTCGACCTGATGCTGGTGAGGCTGCACCACCAGCAGTGGAACTTGCGGCATATTTCTTGATTCACTAATCTTATCTCTTCGTTGCAAGCGTAGGTTGGCCGCTTCGTGGTGGGTTTGGGAGGAGAGTGTCTGCAAGTGGCGCAGGGGACGCTGGTCACGGAGTGGTTCAAGCACGAGGAGCTCGGTACGTGATGCAATATTGGACATTTGAGGCTCGCCATGCATGACGCTCACTTACTTTCTACGCTGTACCATGAATCCATTGCACTTAGCGTTTGCCATGGGGCTCAATCTCAGTGTCGCGCGGCTCGGCAGTGTCATCAACAACGAGCTGAGCCCACTGATCGCTGAAGCCACTAACGTGTCCACTGCGCTATGGGCGGGCGTGCTCATGTGCGTGTTGTCCGGTATCTCGGTCTTCCTCGTTATCCAGATCGACACCCACGCCAAACAGCAGCTCCCGCCACGCACTCGCAACGCTGAGACCGCCGCAGCCCAGAGCGTGAAACTGAGCGACGCGAAGGAGTTCCGTCTGTCCTTCTGGCTACTGGCGTTGAGCGCCGTGGTGATCTACGGCTGCGTCGTGCCATTCAACAGTGTGGCCAGCAGTTTGTTGCTCGAGCGAGACTACTTCAAAGCGCCTCCCAGCGACTGCACCCGATGTGGTGAGGGCGTCTACGAAGGCCAAAGGAACTGTGAGGTCATTGATACGCAGCAGTGTCCGAGCTCTCCGCCCTTCGCATGGCCACTCCCTGGACTAGCAGCAGATTGCAACGTCAGCGTGGCGGCCGATCAATGGGCGTGCTTCGAGGCGACAAATTCCTCTTCTGCTTTGGTCAGCAAGGACAAGATCAACTGTGACAACGACGCGTGGAAGAACGGCCCGCTCACTGAGCTATACTGCTCGAAGAAGGCGGAGGCCGAGGCTCGTGCCGCCACGCCCATGAGCATCCCATACCTCATTTCCGCCACGATCTCGCCGTTCCTGGGGCTGCTGGTGGACCGAATTGGCCTCCGCGCTCTGTTCCTGCTGCTGGCGTCCGTGGCTTTGGTGGTGGCGCACTCCACGTTAGCCGTGTCGAGTATGACACCTGTCGTCCCGTTGGTTCTGGTCGGCGTGGCCTACAGTGTGTATGCTGCGGTGCTGTGGCCTGCATCACCGCTGGTGGTGGAAGAGCACCACATCGGCACGGCGTACGGCGTCATTACGGCGGCCATGGTGAGTTTTGCCAACCACATGCTCTGTGGAAGGCTATCTGGTTGACACTAAAGCGATCTGTATGTGTATCTGCGATTGTTTCTGCGCAGAACACGGGCCTCGCGATCTGGCCGCTGGTGGTAGCAAGTGTCTACGACCGCTCGCGCCTGTATGTCCCCGACGTCGAGCTCTTCTTCGTGGGCTTGGCGCTGCTGGGCTGCGTCATGGGCGTGTGGGTCAACGTATTGGACTACCAGCAGGATTGGGTACTCAATCGCTCGTCGCCACTGCCGAAACAGCATGCGCAGCTCCAGGAAACCGATAGTACGGGCGAGCCCAGCGAGTCGACGCCTCTGCTGGTGTAGCATCCGCGGTGCAATGCGCTCGGCACGTTCACTGCAGCAACACGTAACAGATAAAGAACCATAGAATGCATCGTCCAGTTGGCTGTGTAGGCGGTGCTGGACGCTACGAGCATAGTATGCCGGTCCTTTGCTCCAGCCCAGCGACTTGCTATGAAGAGCCGCATTGCGCGCTTGCAGGCTTCTTGCGCCTCTTGCTGCGCCACTGCACGCGCTGCTGGCGACGAGACTTGACCCAGGGCGGACGTGAGCACAGTTACTTGGCTCTGCTGTCTGTGGGGGCCTGACTGGCTCGGGGAAAAGCGCACGGGGGGCGCAGACAGAGGAGCTGCGGCCGGAATGAGGCGGCGCTTTGATGGACTTCGTCATTACGCCGCTTGGTGGCCGTTTGTCGGGGTACGCACACCACCACCAAAATCTTCGGCTTGCATGGGTATTCACCTCCGTCTTATAGAACTGACAAGTACAATTCCGAAAACACCAACCTAGCTCCCCCTCTCGCGGTTGATGCCCAATCCCGCAGCCTACTCTTTGTAAGCTTGGATTTGGAGGGTGGAGAGCTTCACATTGTGTGCAAGGGGGGGGGAGGGTCATCTTTGTCGCCGACCGGATAAATTCCCTATATTTCCGGAAATACGGCTCGGGTTTTGCTCCCGAATTGGAAAATTCCCTGGACGTGGCGTAAACTACGTCGAGCGCGCCCCCCAGGCCAACGTGGGGCCCGCGGCCGTGTCGGTGGTCCCATTCGTGGCCTGGAACCCAAGGAAGCAGCAGAGCAGCGGAAGGAAGGAAGAGCAAGATGATGTCGAAGCTGAGCCTCGTGCGCCAGCCGCTGACGCGCGCGCAGTCGTCCGTGGCGGCCGCCGTGTCCAACTACCCGTCGTTCGTGCTGAATGCGCCGGCCACGGAGGTGACGACGCTGCCCAGCGGGCTGCGTGTGGCCTCGGAGGGCTCGCACGGCGAGACGGCCACCGTGGGCGTGTGGATCGGCGCCGGCTCGCGCTACGAGACGGCGCAGAACAACGGCGCGGCGCACTTCCTGGAGCACATGGCCTTCAAGGGCACCAGCAAGCGCACGCAGCAGCAGCTGGAGCTCGAGATCGAGAACATGGGCGGCCACCTGAACGCGTACACGAGCCGCGAGCAGACGGTCTACTACGCCAAGGTGTTCAAGAAGGACGTGCCGCGCGCCATGGACATCCTGAGCGACATCCTGCAGAACTCCAAGCTGGACGAGGCTGCCATCGAGCGCGAGCGCGACGTGATCCTGCGCGAGATGGAGGAGGTCAACAAGCAGCAGGAGGAGGTCGTCTTCGACCGCCTGCACGAGACCGCCTACATGGGCAACGGCCTCGGCCGCACCATCCTGGGCCCCATCGACAACGTACGTAGCAGCGCTCGACCTGTGTCTGTCTCTGGGGATCGTGTGAGTGCATTGGTGGGCGGCTATTGACGGGGCATCGGGCCCTTCTCCTGTACTTTCACTGTGTTTGCCGGCCGCACGATCAGATTCGCAACCTGAAGAAGTCGGACCTGCAGGACTACATCGCGACGCACTACACGGCGCCGCGCATGGTGATCGCTGGCGCTGGCGCCGTGGACCACTCGCAGCTGGTGGAGCTGGCGCAGAACTCGTTCGGCGACCTGCCCACGACGCCGGCCGTGGCCCCCACGCTGGAGCCCGTGCGCTTCGTGGGCTCGGACGTCCGCATCAAGGACGACACGATGCCCCTGGCTCACGTGGCCATCGCCTTCGAGGGCTTCAGCTGGACCAGCGAGCACTCGTTCCCGCTGCTGATCATGCAGACGCTGCTGGGCAGCTGGGACCGCACGTCGGGCGCCGGCATGAACATGTCGTCCAAGCTGGGCCAGGTGGTGGCGGAGCAGGAGCTGGCGCACTCGTTCATGTCGTTCAACACGTGCTACCAGGACACGGGCCTCTTCGGTGTGTACGCGGTCGCTGACCAGTACAAGCTGAACGACCTGACGTGGTACACGATGGAGGCTATGGTGCGTCTGGTGCACAAGACGTCGGACGAGGAGGTGGAGCGCGCCAAGACGCAGCTGAAGGCCAACATGCTCATGCAGCTGGACGGCTCGTCGCCCATCTGCGAGGACATTGGCCGTCAGATGCTCACGTACGGCCGCCGCCTCACCCCCGCGGAGATCTTCGCGCGCATCGATGCCGTGGACGCTGCCGCCGTGCGCAAGACGGCCGACGAGGTGATCAACGACAAGGAGCACTCCATGGCGGCCATCGGCCCCATCCACGAGCTGCCGGACTACAACTTCATCCGCTCGCGCACGTTCTGGACGCGCTACTAAGTTGCTGGCGTGCCAGTCAACGCCGCGCGGATGTCTCGATGCCTCGAGTCGAGGGAACAGAGAAGCTGGAGGGCTTAGAGGGAGCAGAGAGCAGTGCAGGAGGACGACCAGTGCGTTGGGATGGCTGAGTGCTCTTTCGCTGGAGTCAGGCGACAGGCCTCAATGCCTCTTTGCCCACGGGAAGAGCGGGTCACGAACAAATGGAAAGGAGACTGATGATTCAAGTGCTTGCAAGGAACAACCACGGAGACGCAGCAGCACGAGGTGTGGGTCTCATATTGTTATCGTAGTTGTGGCTCTGTGTGTATGGATTGGATTGATCTGGTGTGGACTCAATGGAGGTCGTGGCGATGGTAGATGGCCCCGCTGGTTGCAGTGAGCTGCACATGGCTCAAGGTCTCCCAAAAACTGCACTGTGTGCGGGAGTTGAAGTAGTACCAAGCGCCAAAGCCCGCGTCGAAGACCTTCCTGAGGTGTCCACGAGCTAAGTCCTGCAGGAAGATGCGGGCAGCTCGATGGCGAGCCAGCGTCTGGATCTTCCGCGCCGCGGCGTTGGCTACCGACTCGCTACTGCGGCGTGCTGTGGATCTGTTATCGTTGGAGAGGAAATGACGCAGTAGTGGCGGGGCTTCCACCTCCCAACGACTCAGATGGGTGCGACGGTTGTAGTAGAAAAACTGGTTGCTGCGTGGGTCCAGTACTCGCTGGTAGGTCTGTCGAGCGAGTCCAGCAAGGCGGCGGCGCGCCTGGAAGCCTCGGAAGGCGCACTGCACTACTGTCGCCGCTGCGTTCGATGCTGTGTCTTTCGAGATGTTCACGCGAACCTCTGGCAGCAATAGTCGGCGTTGGATCTCCTGCTCATACGCCTGGTCTCTGCGTTCTGTGTCTGCGTGCTTGGGCTGCTGACTTTCGGTCTCCCGAGCCAGGAGAGTCGACAAGCAAGCAGGTTTCCCTCCGAGCTGTGTGATCCGCTCGCGGACCTGCGCCAGCTTCTCTCGGTTCATGTGGATCTTGCGCTCCAAGGCGCGGAGTTTGTACTGCAGTTGGCTTTGTGGGGCTCCGCGCCGGTGCCAGTCCGTGTGCTCGGGCCTCAGCGACATACGAGGCGCTCGCAGGCGAAGGAAAGTCGCGCAGTGCTCGTCCGAGTCGATCTCAGCGGCCAAGATGGTCTCGGTGGCTTGAAACGCGGCTAGAGCGCAGTCATCGTCCGTGACGCCTTCCTGGGCGTCGTTGTTGCCGCTCTCAGCATTGCTGGAAGGCTCTTGCTGCGCTTCTAAGCAGCTTCCCCACGTGCTGCGTCGCATTCCCAAGCCACCGCATCTTTCTCGGGCTCGGGCTGCAGGTTTCACTGCCAAAGGAGGCAAGTGCGTACTTTGAGCATCAGGAACCAGATGCATCTTGTCAGCGGGGGTCTCCAGGTTGCCAGCTTCATTCGCTTGTTGCGTTGATGTGTCGCGGTGTTGTGTGGCTGTGCGTGACGAGTGCGTCACTTGGTTGCTCTTGCCACCCAACGCACGGCCTGTGGGTGTCGTCTCCGTCTTGGGTTCCTGCTGGTGGCCATGTCTTCGCCATCGCGGTTGAGAAGGCTTCTGTGGGGACTTGCACACCACAGACGGCGTCATGAAGGCAGAGCGGGTCGTGGGGCACCCGCTTTCACTCTTGCATCCGTCTGGAGCAGTACAAATCGGGCTCACGTCCATTGCTACTGGTGGGGTCGTGCTTGTGTGCCTTTTAGACTACGCTAGTTCACTTCCATTTGCATTGGCGCTGTCTGGGCACCTGAGCCACGACCTGTTTGAAGGTGATGGTATTTTTAATGGTGCCACCGGACCGCTGTCTTATCTCCACCGTCGTCCTGATCCCTAGTGCATGACAGAGATTGAGCTCAGAGGACGCTCTGATCTGGTCCTCACTCAGACCCACTTGGTCGTGTTCTCATTCCTGCAAAAGCTCCAACCACTCGAGGCTTCACCGCCCTCATTCGCACGCGAAGGCATCTCGAGCTCTCGCCTAATAGCTGGAAGTATGGCTGTCGACGAACTTGGTCGCGAACATTTCACGGTCGAGACTGCTCCCGGGCGACTGGGGATTTCTCTGGGGGAGAACGAGCGTGGGTTTGTCGTCGTCCGGGGACTGGACACGCTCTCGTCGGCTGAAATGGAGCAATGGGGCGAGGCCGATAGAGTCCGAGTCAACTGGCTGCGCCAGACAGTGCAGCTCGCTGACCGGTTGGTGGCGATCGAGGGGGACGACGTCGTCCACTACAGTCTGTCTGAGATCATCGGCCGCCTGGGCAAGCTCTCGGCAAAATCGCGGCAGCTGACATTCGCTCGGTACCACCCGTCCCAGTACGACTTCAAGAACTACGACGTGGGGAAGCTGGTTCTCGTTCATGCACCACGTGGTCCGTTGGGTCTAATCTTGAGCGATGATATTCCCTATGGAGCCGTCATCGAAGGGCTCCAGACGCTTCCTGACGGCTCGGAGAGCTGTCTCGCCAAGCTCCGAGAGATTCACCGCGGCTGCCAACTCGTCCGCGTCAACGGCACTGATGTGTCGGCCATGACGCGCGAAGAAGTGCGGGATTTCCTGGTCAGTCAACGGGAGAGCGAAAAGGAAGTCGTCTTTTATCGTGCGGCACCGAGAGACTGCATGAGTTTCTCCCTGGTGGGGTATTCGTCGCGGGAGAAGGAAGCTCTGGGCTTCACAATGGACGAAACGGAGATAGCTCGTTGTGTGGTGGCAACAGTGGACGCCGCCGTTGTAGGTGATACTGTAGCCGCTGGCGACGTGCTCATGGCCGTCAACAGCCTTGACGTCACGTGCATGAGTCGCCTAGGAACCGCTGAGGCGGTGCAATCGGCCTCATTCCCGAGAATGCTGCACTTTTACCGCTGCAAGCCGAGGGTTTGGCCTGAGTGCCACCAGGTTCGCATCGCACCTGGTCCTTCTGGGTGGAATCTGGACAGCAACGACCTGGGACATGCTCGCATCGAGGGCTTCACCACAGCAGAAGATGCCAGCCGCCCAGCGTTTGCCAGCTGCGCGGGCTTCGTCCCCGGGAGCTACATCATCGCTGTCAAAAACCTCGACGTATTCCACTGCTCGCTCGGTCGTGTCTCGCAGCTTCTACTGAAGGTGAGAGATGTTGAGAGAGACATCGTCGTGGGAAATGCGCCTCTGATGGAGAGTTTGAAGCGAGCGCACCCGTCGATGGTCGTCCAAGTGGCACCCGGGCCCTTGGGGATGCTTCTTGACGGCGGCCATGACGACGTCGCACGAGTGTCGGGGTTCATTTCCGTCGCGGATGGGCAGCCAGGTGCTGTTGAACGCAGCGGACGAGTCCCGATTGGAGCCATTCTGCAAAGCATCAATGAGATGAACGTGTCATGTCTGCCACTGACGCAAACGACCGACTTACTCAAGAAGCTGAGCGCCGCTCCGAAGAAACTGGGCTTCTCCTCTCCATCTACGACGAAAGACAGCACCACTCGTGTCTTGCGTGTCCGCGTGCCTCCGGGTCCTCTTGGAGTCGATTTGAAGGGCGGCAACTCTGGCGAAGTGGTCGTGGATCGAGTGAACCAGGATGTAGCACGTGGGTCCACACACATATTTCAGCACGGCGGAGTGGTAAGTGGCTCGAAAATCCTCGCGATCGACGGCTTCAACGTTCGCTCGCTGGGGGTCAGGAAGGTCACTGGGCTGCTGAGAGCCCTTGCTTCCCACGAGAAGATCATCACCTTCAGCAGCACTGTCGAAGCTTACTACGATATGCTGAGCTCTGGCCGAAACCCGGCGCTCAAGAGCGTGGTCGTGACCAGGTCCCCCATGGGGATCGAGTTCGACAGCAGCCTCGTGCAAGACGCTGTCGTGTCTGGGTATGCAGCTGCTGCGACCGACGGATCCGAGTCTCCTCGCGAGCAGATGAAGGACGAGATCCCAGTCGGCAGTCGCCTCATTGCGATCGAAAACGTCGACGTCCGAGCTCTCGCCTTGCACGAAATCGTGAGTGTGCTCAAGAGCTTCGCTGGCCTCGAGAAGACGCTCACCTTTGACACGGCCTGGAGCCGAGCGAACGCTAAGAGCACAAACCCAGGAACTGTCATCGCCGGACCAACAGTGCCAATCCAGTCGGCGCTTTCGTCACCAGCACCAGAGGTACGTCCAAACGCGCCTTATGGGCGGAAATGATGGCGATGCTGTGCTAACCGACGTGACCTGCTGTACTCGTAGGCGGATGCATCTCTTCCGCCTTCTGCGCCGCTGTCGGCGCTCTCCATCCGGACGCTGAAGACCGCCAAGTCCAGCGCCGCACTTGGCGCATCCAAAGCTGCGGTATGTCGCCACTCGCTGCTCAGTCGCGGCTTCTCGCATCTAACTGTGCTCGCCGCTGTCTGTTTGTCTTGCAGGGCTCCAACGAGGAAGCGCCGCCGAGCTTACCGCGAACCGAGTTCTTGGTGCACCTGGTGCGATTCCCTCGCTCTTGGATAGTTGAGAGGTGCAGCGTCCGCTGGGCTTCGCTCACGGGTTTGCTTTGCTGGTTGTCACGTTCAGGTGTCGTGGAAGGGCTCGCGGTTGCTGTACAGCCTGCAAATCGACGCGTCCCGCAAGTGCCTGGAGCTCTCGCCGGTCAAAGCGGCGAAGGGCTCAACGCGTCTTACCATCACCTTCCAAGAGATCACGGCGCTGGGCTCTGACAAGGCGAGCGCGCCAGCCAAGAAGGGGCTGTTCCGGTCGGCGTCCTTCAACACCGGCATGAGTGGCGCCAGGGTGAGCCTTGTCGCCGTCTCGGTGGTGAGCGGCAAGAGGAAGAGCAAGACATGGGAGCTCTCCATGCGCTCGCAGGCGGAGCGCGACGAGCTGGCCGCCGTGCTGGGGGCTGTCGTGCCGGCGCTCCAGCCAAAGGCGTGAATGCAGCCGTAGCTTCGAGTGCAATTCGTGCTCGATACCAAAACCAAGTAGACGGGCCGTGCCCAGAAATTCCGGAATTCCTGGCCATCGGGGGACTTGCACTTGGGTTTTGTATTGCATTATCCGGCCTAATCCGGATAATGAGCCAGCGGAAATGAAACGTACCGGAAACGTACCGGTTGCCTTGAATTTGTTTCTTACAAGAACCAAGTACACGGCCCGTTCCCAGGAATTCCAGAATTCGTGGGCGCGGGCCGTCTACTTGAGTTTTGTACCGTGTGATTCAAAAACGAAACGTTTGAAAACGTGGGCACGGCGCCTTTTGGTGCCAAAAGCAGCGACCAACGGCCAGGATGAGCGCTGGGGCCGAGGCGCTGGGCGGCGTCTTCGCTGGCGGCGAGGGCACGTCGGGGCAGGACACGCCCGAGGGCTTCCGAGACACGCCGGGCCAGTGGCGCGCCACCCGGAGCCGCCACCGCGGCGTGTCTCCAGAGCAGCAGGACGAGCGCCCGACGCAGCGCGACAGCCAAGCGACGGAGGCTGCCACCCAAGTCGCCACGCAAGTGGGGGACGGCTCCACGCCACGGGCCACCGGCGAGAGCGCGGCGCCTGTGTTTGTCTATGCGGACCCGTCGCGGGAGGCCTCGGACGGCTACCAGCGGCCGCATGGCGAGGACGAGGTGGACGAGGACGAGACCCAGATCCGCATGTCCATGTCGGAGGATCAGGAGCGCTCCGGTGCGCGCAAGATCCTGGAGGAGGCGCTGCCGCTGCCGCTGATTGCGGAGGAAGGCGGCAACGCTCAGCCGGACGCTGGGCACCGCGTGGCGAGGCCGATCGGCGGGAGCATCGAAGACAGCGACGACTACGCTGGCGACTCGGACATGTCGGACGACATGTTGGAGCAGGACGGTTCGGCCCTCGGGCTCTCGTCCATCGCGGCGTCCTTCACCCAGCGAGAAGACATGGAGAAGCAGCAGGCGCTCCGCGAGAAGGCGGCCGTGCACGTGTACAAGCCGCGTGGGCCCTTCCAGCTCTCCCCGGCCGTCTCCACTGTGGACGAGTCAAGCGGCGGCGAGACAGAGATCGAGGGCGAGCCCGACGGCGACGCGGCCGCGAACCCGAGCGCCAAGCAAGCTGCTCAAGCCACGGGGCGGTCGCCGTTGCCATTAGCCAAGAGTGTCAGCTTTTCGGAGACCACAGCGCCGTCCGCGAGGTCCGCGCCAGAGACTCAGCCAGACTTGCGTCGTTCGGCCTCGACGCCAGAGCGCAGCTCCAAGCGAACACGTGGGAAGGCGTCGGAGAGAGGCCGCCCCAAGTCCAAGCGCTCCCGTGTCGCTACGGCTGCGTCTTCATCGAGAACGCCGGTCAACAAGGCAGAAGACCCTGTGGATGCAGATATACCCAAGGCGGCGCTGTCCGGCAACGAGCAGTCGCCAGCAAAGCCATCGCCGCGGCCCAAGAAGGCCGCCAGTGGACGCAAGAAGCCGAGTGCGACTGCAGCGACGAGCGTCTTGGAGGCGGCAGAGGCAAGCGCGGAGGAACTGGGCGCGCAGGCGGCCAGCACGAGTCTCCTTGAGCTCGCAGCCGGCTCCACGGACGCGTCCAGGGCCCGGAAGCCCCCGGACGAGTCGAGCAACGTGCAGACGGAGGAAAAGGCGCTTCGCATCGTCCTCACGGGGCTGGAGCCCACTGCGGCCATCCGCAAGAAGATCCGCGCCATCCCCGGCGCCGTGTACGAGAGCGCCGTGGAGAAGGCGACGCATCTGGTGGCGCCCTCGCACCAGCTCAAGCGCACGGTCAAGCTGCTGAGCGGCATCTCGTGCTGCACGCACATCCTGGACGAGCGCTGGCTGGACGAGTCGGCGCGCGCTGGCGAGGCGCTGGACGAGCGCGCCTTCTGTCTCCAGGACGACGAAGCGGAGGCCAAGTGGGGCTTCGACCTGCGCCGCACCATGTACGAAGTCTCGCAAACCCAGCGCCAGCAGCTCTTTGCCGGCCACCGCGTCTTCATCACCAAGCACAAGTCGGTACTGCCGCCGGTGAACGAGCTGGCCCAGATCGTGGAGCGGGCGGGCGGGAAGGCGACGCTGAAGGGGAAGCCTGGGCCCAGGGATCTGGTGCTCACGAGCGCGACGGCGCTGGGCGTGGCGGCGGTGCAGAAGCAGGTGGCGACGGCCGACGCCACGCGCATCTACTCGTCCGAGCTGGTGCTCAGTGGCATTCTGCAGCAACGCGTGGACTTGGAGCAGCACCGACTGGAGTGCCCCGCGATCGGCAAGGCGTGGGCCACCAAGCGACGCAAGTAGCTCTCGGCAGCAACAGCTTGAGGCTGAGAACATGGCGCCGACCAGACGCACGAGTCGGTCGTTACGAGTATTTAAGGACGTTGTGGGGCCGCCTGGAGACTAAAGAGTCGTGCGTCCATGCTGGATGGAGGATCAGTGCGCGCACAGGAATAAGTTACGGTCGTATTGGTAGAGAGGAGTGGCCTGCTAGCTCACTTGGCCGTTTGCCGCAGGCCGAGCAGCGCGCAGCCCAGCAGCGAGCACGAGACCAGCCACACGGACAGCACGTGCTGACGCGCCAGCGCCTCCTCCAGCCACCGGTCCATGCTGCTGCTGCTGCGTCGCCGCGAGCGCCGGCTGGCCGTCACGTCCATGGGCACGTCGCAGTAGTGCACGGGCGCGTCCAGCGGGCAGAACTCGCGCTCCAGCACGAGCTGGCGGCCGCGCTGGTCGGCGAACGACAGCGACTTCTTGGGCTCCGCGCCGAAACTGACCGAGATCATGCGCGTGGTGGATAACTCGTCCAGTCGGGAGCCCGTAGGGCCGCCGAAGGCGCTCGTGGCACGCAGACAGGAGCGCTTGCGGTGGCACTTGACGCCGCTGAGGGGGTGCTTTTGCCCGGAGCTACGCGGGTGCTCCAGCCGCTGCTGCTGCTGCTGCGGGCGCTTGTTGCTGGCGCAGGAGGCCGTCATCGCGGACGATCCTTGCGCTTCTCGCTTGCTTCGCTTGCTCGCTTGGTGGCGTTTTCGCTAATGACAGTCTGGCCGCACGCTGCGGTGAGGAGCCGCGCAAGCGGGAAAGTCGCAGAAGAGCTAGACAAGCCTCTATGTTTTCTCCTCGAATTGGATTTCTGTACTGAATTCGTTTCTGCAATATATGCTGGTATAAGCTCAATTGGTACCGAGGAAATATGCGAATACTGTGAGGTACGGTTTAACAAATTGACTACTCTGAGGATATTGCGTCGGACGGGGATTTAAGCTGACAGACCCAAGCTGGGTAATTTGGTCGTCCGCCGAGGTCGGAGTAAAGAAATGCCATAGCGCCACTTGAAGTTTTCGACAATACTCAGCGCCAGTCAAATATTGTGTGCGGGGCTCGGGTATGCGGGATGGAGGGGTTTGGCGGTATCGCCGTGCCATCTGTCGTCATGCCCGACCGTTGGCGACGACAGCATTGTTCCTGTCGGTCTGCTTTACTGGCTGGTTTGGACTTTGCCGCAGATCTAAAGGGGCCATATTGCCCGACGGCACACTCGTTGCTTCAATCACTCGGGTGAACCGGGTTGCCCCCCGCGCGCCCGCGTCGACACTAGTGTGAACTTGAGAGTATTGTCTGAAGGTCTGATTGCTGTTCACTTTTTTTGTCTCAATCCCCCATAGTATGCGCTAACGGCCCTTGACGCAAAGCCAGAGAGACAGGGTCAAAGGATCATGGCCGCCCACTCGCGTTTATGCTCGGTGGTCATTCCGATTTACTGGATTTGGCCAATCAGGGCGAATTCTTAACCCCCTTGAGTGACTTCGAGTGGTCACAGGAGATTTCCTCTAATTGCATTGACAAGGGTACTTTCCGGCGCTAGGATACTGGTAGCTGAGGGAGAATGCTGTAACGTGGTGTGATGCTAGAATGTGATGGGAACTTGCGACCTTTTCCAGCCTAAGGGAACAGGCCAATTTATGGCAAAAAAATCGATGACCCTCATTCCGTCGCCTATAACTCGGGTTTCAGCGCCCACCAAATAAAACCGAAGGCACCACGCTGTCTTGGCTATCTCGTGATTTTTTTCCTTTGCCTAACTCCTTGATTTGGCGAAGTTACAGCAGTTTGCCATCGCTGCCCTGGATTTCCGGTCAAATCAGTTTAAGGCACCGAAACATATTGATTTTTGTTTGTTTCGTGCTTTGGTCTGCTCCGAAATTGAAGCTGTCTGGTGCCTGGGAGAGAAGAATGAATTATTTTGCCCAATGGCAGAGCTGTATTGCTTTTTATGGCGAACAATTGGCCTTAACCCTGCTGTGCCTTTTTTCCTCCGAAACTGAACGCATGATTTGATAGCAATGGCTGGTTCGGCCAGCTTGTTATCGGTTGGCCAGAGCATCTGGGGGTCAAAACGAAGATGGCAAGGACAAGAGCAACGTACAGCAAGGAGGAGATCAACAGTGCTGTTGAAGAGGTGCTCAGCGGCACGCCAACCAAGGCTGTCAGAAAGCGCCGGTACATCAAGTACCGGACGCTGGCTCGCTGGACGAAAGCAGCGCGAGGGGGCACACTGAAGGAGCCTGGTAGGCGTGGACCGGCACCTCTCTTCCCTATCGAGACGGAGCAGCATCTCTTTGAGTGGGTGATTGGGCGCCAGCAAGTCTTGCACCCGGTGGCGAAGCAAGAAGTTATCAAGAAGGCCTGTGAGATCTCGGAGGTGCTGTTCAGCCGCGGCGTTGGGGACGGATGGTACAAGCGCTTCCTTGCCAGGCATCCGGCGCTATCAGTCCGGTCGGCGCAATCCATCTCAAAGTCAAGGAACCAAGTGGAGGCCAGCGACATCACCGTGCTGTTCGAGACACTAAAAACGCTGGAAGAAGAGCACGACTTCCAGCCAGATCAAGTCTTCAACATGGACGAGACCTCGTTTGAGTCGCGACAGAAGAGCAAGCGCGTGGTGGCTGCTCGTGGCTCCAGCAACGTGTGGGCGTCTGACGTGAAACCAAGC
>JAADYJ010000366.1:0-23603 GCA_023338205.1 Halophytophthora polymorphica
CGGTCTTCCTATGCATCCTGCAGCTTCAAGGCCTCGTCAAGCGGGTCGACGGATGTGCTGCTGTCCATGGGTTCAACGCCCACGCGGCTCTCGCACAAGGTGCGCCTTGCGAGTCAACCAGCACCTGTTCGGCTCTGCTGTTACCCGCTGTACAACATCCGCGTTGGGCCTTTTTCACTTACGTGGCTCGTTGCTTGGCCACAGCTCATGCGCGGCGGGAAGATGGATGACTACTCGGAGTTCGAGGAGGAGGAAGAGGTGGACCTGCAGAACCTCATCGGCACCAAGCAAGCCTTTGGCGCGGGCTCTGCCGCCGGCCGTCAGTCCAAAGCTGGCAAAGCGGTGCCACGCGCCAACAAGCTGGCGGCGGCGCAGGATGCGGAAGACGACGACGACTTTGACGTGGACTTCTGAATTCTGAAGCCACGAGGCTCGAAAGTGCAGCTGGTTCGAAGATGGCTACAGTGCCGATTCAACGGTCGTCCCGTCGTATCGGGAAAAAGAACACGAAAGCGGCGGTGATTGGATAAAACTGTGCGGTATCCATCACACGATTGGCGGAAAACAGGGCCGCGTGGCGTGTGGCGCTCGTCTCGAAGGTTTGAGCGCCAAGTGCAGAAATGGCGAGACGGGGCCGCCGCGTCTGGAGCGCGCAGCAGGCGAGACTGGGACGCGCGCGGGCTGCGTGCAGCTCCTCTCCGCCCTTCGGTCGTGCGGTTGCACAGGCTACTGTGGGGGCTCGGCACAGCGGGGGCATCGTGCTGACCCTCGGCTCCGTAAGGGCGGCCGAACTCAATCCGAGCCTATTCATTCTCGCAGGTCCAAGGTCCAGAAACCTCTCGAACTAAATACCCTTTTCGATCACATGCGCAATTTAGACGTTTGACCTGCTAGAGCGCATATCCAGCTGCTGCGCGTGGAGGTGACACGTATGCCCGGTCGTAATTACGCGCTTGCGGGCTATTTACGCGCCGTCGGGCCGCCGTATTTACCGTCCCGCGGGGTTGTGAGGGCGGGGGGCTGCTGGATCCCCCTCATTTCCCATTTTGGTCGCCGGAGGAGTCTCAAGGTTGAGCAGGAGCTCGAGAGAAGACTAGCTGGGGCAAAGAGTACGTTGTTGCGCCTGTTGCGCGTCGATGTGGCGGGTCTCTGTGGAGCCTGCGTGGCGTGGCGGTGGCTGATGTGGCGTCGCGTCCTTGTGCGTTTGTGCAGTGCGCTTCCTGCATTTGATCCGGCCCGTGATGTGCGTGCTGCCCGAGGTGGCGCAGCCGGACCGCAAGATCCCGTTCCGCGAGAAAGTGCTGTGGACGGTGATCACGCTGTTCATCTTCCTGGTGTGCTGCCAGATCCCGCTGTACGGCATCCAGACGTCCAAGTCGTCGGACCCGCTGTACTGGATGCGCGTGATCCTGGCGTCGAACCGCGGCACGCTCATGGAGCTGGGCATCAGCCCCATCGTGACGTCCGGGCTGGTCATGCAACTGCTGGCCGGCTCCAAGATGATTGAAGTGGACCAGTCGCTAAAGGAGGACCGCGCGCTGTTTAGCGGCGCGCAGAAGCTCTTCGGCATCCTCATCACGCTGGGCGAGGCTGTGGCGTACGTTGTCTCGGGCATGTACGGCAACATCTCGGACATCGGTGCGTTCAACGCCATCCTGATCATCGTGCAGCTGCTGTGTGCCGGCATCCTGGTGATCATCCTGGACGAGATGCTGCAGAAGGGTTACGGCCTGGGCTCGGGCATCTCGCTCTTCATCGCCACGAACATCTGCGAGAACATTGTGTGGAAGGCGTTCAGCCCGACGACGATCAACACTGGCCGCGGCACAGAGTTCGAGGGCGCCATCATCGCGCTGTTCCACCTGCTGATCACGCGCTCGGACAAGCTGCGCGCGCTGAAGGAGGCGTTCTACCGCCAGAACCTGCCGAACGTGACGAACCTGCTGGCCACCATGCTGGTGTTCGTGGTGGTCATCTACTTCCAGGGCTTCCGCGTGGACCTGCCGGTCAAGTACCAGAAGTACCGTGGCCAGCAGGGCACGTACCCGATCAAGCTGTTCTACACGTCCAACATGCCGATCATCCTGCAGACGGCGCTCGTGTCCAACCTGTACTTCATCTCGCAGCTGTTGTACAAGAAGTTCAGCGGCAACTTCCTGGTGCGTCTGCTTGGCGTGTGGCAGGACGTGGAGGGCAGCGCCGGCCAGACGGTGCCCGTGGGCGGCGCGGCCTACTACATGTCGGCGCCCAGCAACCTGGCGCAGATCCTGTACGACCCGCTGCGCTTCGTCATCTACGTCATCTTCATCCTGGGCTCGTGCGCGCTCTTCTCGAAGACGTGGATCGAGATCTCGGGCTCGTCGGCGCGTGACGTGGCCAAGCAGCTCCGCGACCAGCAGATGGTCATGAAGGGCCACCGCGACTCGTCCATCGTGCACGTGCTCAACCGCTACATTCCCACGGCCGCGGCCTTCGGCGGCATGTGCATCGGCGCGCTCTCCATGGTGGCCGACCTGCTGGGCGCCATTGGCTCGGGCACAGGTATCCTGCTGGCTGTGACCATCATCTACCAGTACTTCGAGACGTTCGCCAAGGAGCAGGCGGAGATTCCGTTCAGCGGCCTCTTCGGCTTCTAAGCGTCGTCTGCGGTGTCGTCACACAGCGGCAAGAGAGCCGCGGCGAGTCGTCCAGATCTCAACACAGTGAACCCAACCGACCGAGCAGCACGAGCCCCGAGGCGGAGCCAGCAAGCCGCGCTCTTCAACAGGGTCTGCCCGTTCAAGGAGCACTGCCAGGTGCTCTTTGCTGCAAATTAATAGTTTGGTTAGGAAATCGTCAGCAAAAGTGAGTGGCGCCGAGGCGAGAGGCGCTTCCCCGCCGCCCCTTGCGCAGGCGAGGGGCGGCCGTCGCCTCGGCGCACTCTTAGGTGCGCGATGGAGAGTGCGGCGGGTTTGCTCCGCCTCAAGATTTGCTGCGGTCGACTTGGGCTTCACTGTGGCGCTCGGACGACAAGAGCGTCAAGAACAACATGAGCTTTGAAACAAACATGCTTGGAACCCCTTGCACTTGGTCACCTTGAAACTCGTCGTAGGAACTCGTCACCTCAGGCTCCAAGCTTCAGTTCTCCCGCTTCTAACATGCAGTAGTTCATGTAGTGCGCATCAAACGCCATTGTCCCCCAGCGTCCACCGCCGCACATTATAAGGCTCGGCGATTTGGATGCGCGGGTGGGCGACTGAACTGCCGAGACGCGCCTCCGCCCTGGCTGGCCGCGTCTTCAGTGCTGGAACTGAAGGCGTGGAAGCTGCTGCTGCTCGTGAACGAGTCGCGCGCGAGGGAGCTGCTGGCGCCCGTGCCTACGGCGCTGCCATTCCCGTCGCGACTCTGGCTCAGTTGCTTGGCCTTGGCTCCAGCCTTGAGCGTCTTGTACCACTTCTCGTACTTGGCCAAGCGATCGTCCTTCACAAGCACAAGAAGAGGACGACGCCGTGGCGTTGAGGACGTGAGAAGACAACGCAGAGCGAATTGGCAGTGAACGCTTCGTGATTTCGGCGTACCTTGGCCCTCGCGGCGTCCATGAGCTTCGCGATCTGCTCCTCCTGCAGCTTGAGTTTGCTCTCCATGACGGCCACATTTCGTCTGTAGCAAACGAAGCACCACCTTGGAAATTAGTTTCTGCAAATGCGAAAGGTACACGACAGTAGCGCTGACAACAACAGACTTTACCCGTTCGTGTCGCCCGTCGCTGGGGGTTGAGCGGCCTGCACCCCGTTATTTCGCTGGCGCCGCCACTCCTCCAGAGCTCTCTTGATCATGACGAGCTGCAGTAGACAGCAAACAACGCGCCGAACACGGTGTTACTAGGGAGCCGAGGCCCACGTGTGCCTTTGCGCCCACAAGGTGATCTAGGAGCAGATTGTATCGTGTAAACACACCTTTTGGTTGTAGTTCTTCTTGAACCGGTCCATGGACTCGCGAATCTCCCGGTTCTCGGCCTGCACATTCGTCAGTGCCTCACATTTCTGTCACAACCACGCACAAGTCCCAAGCCACATCAGCGTCAGTTGAGCTCCATCGCTCGACCAACTGCCACGCGAGGTGTTAGAACTCGTCAGCTTTTCCAAGTACCTTCACAAGCTTCGTGTTCTCGCTGCTGAGGGTCTTCACGGCGTTCAAGAGCCGTACAACCTCGGCTTTCTGGTGATCGAGCTCCTGCAAGACGCTTGCGTCTTGACTCGCGCTTTCTTGTCCAGTTGAGGCTTCATTCGCACCGGACGGCCGTCCATTGCCCGGCCGATTGCCCAGCGCCGAGGAATTTGCTCCGCTTAACGATGCATTGCCGCTCTTTGGGGCGTTGCTCGACGTTCGTACTCGAAACCTGTCGTCTATGGGCGGCCGGGCACCGAACTGCTGCTCCATCAGGCTAGCAACAGATCAAACGTGTTAGTTTCCGCATGCCACGACCCGGAAGCGCAGTGCACAGCTCAGTACAAGCCGCTACTATCTTGATACGGAACGCACCGTTGGCGCTGGTTTCGCATTCGTGAAGCCACAGCTGCACGGAGAGTGGAGCCCCCATCGACCGCAGTCGCGACAACACCAACCGAGGTCCTGGAAACCCACAACGCCATATACAAAGGCACATGTATACGCGAAACCACCGTTAGCGGTAGCACCAATGCAGCGGTTGACACGGCCGAGACCCGGCGGTCCAAATGCTGGCTTGGCGTGCAACAAGTACCTCGCTTTCGCTGGTAACAGGCAGAAGGAGTCCCCAAGCGACGAGGAGAGGTGGCGGGAGGACATGAGCACATTCTGGTCTCCATACAACGCGTCGCAGATTCACAGCGAATGGATCACAGCGCAACCAACGCACGCGTGAGTTTCAAAAGACGGCTCGAAACATCCTTCGCACAACGAGCCAGCAGGCGTGTGCTCATTGCAGTCAAAGTACGAACCTTGTCCGAGGACCCAGCGCTGGAGAGTCCAATCTCATGCAGACGGCGCCAAAGTTCTTCCATCTCAGCGGCCGCAAGATTTAGCTGATTCTCAGCTTCCATGCCGGCTTTTGGGTCGGGAGCGTCAATGGTAGCCTTCACCGCAGCGGCTTCTCTATGCGCAGGGCTCGCTGTCTCCATAGAAATCGCACCGCTACCAACATTGGTCTGCGCTCCAGCTGCGCTGGCAGTGGCAGTCACAGAGGCGTCCTTGTCTTCGGTGGGGCTGGGATTCCGCGCGCGGGCCACTTTGGCTCGGTACTCGTAGTTCTCCGCCAGCAGGACCAGCGCGTCGATAGTGCGCTTGTCCGTCACGCGCTGCGCTGCCTGGAGAAACCTATCGCTGGCCAAGTGACCCTCCTTCTCCGCCTGGGCATACTGCGGCAAGACAATCACCACGACAGACCATCAGACCAGCGTTCTCCGCGAGTACAAGGCGGACACGAGCGTGAACGACATGACGACACGCGCCGCGAGGAGAAGATACGCATGCACACGCACGTCGTCGCGCTTGAGCGCCTCCTCCGCGCGCACGGCGTGGATATGCGCCTGCACGGCGGGCGCCGAGCTCTCGTACTCCTCGTTCTCCGCCGTCCTCCACACCATTTTCTCCTTTGCCGGTGTCGGCAAGCGAAGAAAAGAACCCAGGGGTACGATTCGCCAAAAGTTGATCACTACGATGCATCTGGTTGGTGGAAACTAACATTTATCTCTCCTATTTCCACCAATCCGCAAATGTGTCCTTTCGCGGGCATTTTCTGATTACACTTGTACATTGCGAAAAAGAACGCCAAAGGCGGCCCGCCATTGCCTGGCCCGAAGACTGTGCGCTCCGGTTGGAGGTCGATGTGCTCCCCAACGTTGTCTACGAGCTTGCGGCGGGGCTAGAGGAGCCGGCAGAGCAGCTTAAGGAGGCCTCGCTGCAGGCGAAGCCCACCTGGAGGTTCTGGAAGTCGAACACGGTGTAGTAGGCTTCCAGAAAGCTGTCACCGAAGACCCACCAGAACTTGTCATCGCCCAGATTCCTATGCAGTGCAGTGAGGCAGAACAGCGAATTAGTACGCATTGCCACGGCTATAGGAATAGAGATAGAGAGTTCTGAAGGCTGTTGCTTGCGCTCGCACCCGTGGTTGACCAGGTTGACGTAGCACGTGTCTTGGGTAGTATCACAATCGAGGTAGTTCTCAGGCGCCAGCTGGAAGAAGTTCCCGTCTCCAGTCTCCCCGAACGAGAACGAGAGCGTCGGAAATGCGTCGGGCGCCGTGTAGCTGCAAGTGAGCTGCTCCACGTCGCAGGCCTTGCCCGCGACCACTTCAGCGATGACGGACGCGTACAGTTGAGGCGGAACTAGGGTGTACGACGTGCCTGTGTCCACAATTGCGTAGCAGAAGGGGTCGCAGAGGTTGGCGGACATCGTAGACGCGTCTCCACCGCGAAAAAAGTGTGCATCGTTCACTGCGAACGTCCAGTACGTCAGTCGCTCATCAACTGAGAGTTACAATGCGCACACAATTGCACAACGTGTCAATCTTGCTCTGTGCAAACGACAGCGGTGACTCATAAACACTCGTTCCAACTCACTGGGCAACGTCAGAACCGGGAAGCGCACGAGTTTGGCGTCTTGGCCTGCAACAGAGAGGTCGTAACCTCCGAAGTGGAACTCCGACGCGGCGTGGTCCTCGCTTTTCGCCAGACGGAAGGCGAATACGGGCGTCATGTTCGGATATACATGTAAAGTTGCATTCAGGACGGTCGCGTGTTGAATCTTGCCCATGCCTTCGAATGCCAAGCCGAGGACACCGTCGTCGATCAGGTCCTAGGAGTAATTGAGCACAAGAAAATTGCAACGACAACCACAGCGTTAAGACCCAGCGCACAGCAGCATATTCTGCAGCCATCGACCTCACTGGAATGGCGTCCGTCTCCTCGGTGACCACAGCAAGAGCGAGATCTGGAATCGAATAATTTCCGATAGCAACCACATCGGTGCCGATGCGACCGTAGGACGTCCCGCTGCCGTACAGCCCCACGAAGGTCTCATCGAGCTGGTAGAACGAGCTGGATTGGTGCTGGTTGAAGCGAGCGTGTTGTCCACATGTGGAGCAGGAGATGCCCGGAATCCACGCGTCACTTGATCCTGCAGCATGAGCAAGAAGAGGGTACATCTTAGAATACCTGCTACTTCAATTAAGTTCTCCCGTTCGTAGTGGTTGTCAACGTACCCGTGTCCAACAAGATGCGGAAGTATTGCGGCGGCGTCCCGACGCCCACGACAGTGTAGTATTGGCTGCCGCCCACGCCGTTCAGCTCTAGCTTTGAGCCGTGCGTTGTGTCCGTTTTCGTGAGTTGCTTGGTGCGTTCGCGTGGTGGGAGCTGGTGCATCCGGATGGCCGACGGGTCTGTAACGTGTGCATGGGAGACGTGTCGATATGCGGCTTGACTGCTGCGGTGCACGGTCAACGGAATGCGCACGAATTCCGCTGCGCATCCGCACTGCGCCGCCAACAGGATGATCAGCACCACCATGTTGCGCCTCATTTCTCCTTCCAGCAGCGGGTGGCGACGCCCGCTTTTGCAATATGATAGCTTCATGCAGCAGAGAGTCGCAAAGTATCTTTCCATAACGCCCAATCAAATCAAAGCACATCATCAGAGTGATAGTGTGATTGGTTGTTATCCTGAAAAATAGTTTTCCCAAGAGACGCAGGGAGACGCACCTCATGTGCACCAGGGAGGCGTGGAGGACAGTAAATCCACATGACTACAACCTTCCCTGAGAAGTGCGAGCGGCCATCTTGCGTCGGCCATTCCAACAGGCCAAACAACGCATTGTCAAGCAACTCCGACCCATGATCCAGAGGCTGGAAACTCGAGCCGAACAGGGGCACAGCCATCCAGCTGCAAGCACCCAATCAACTCTGGCACGACGACAACTTCTTTCAGACTACCAGGTGTGGACGGCGTATCGTGCTGTAACGGGTCAACTCAACTTGTATTATGAGGGTCGCGAAGCGGCAGGGTGCTGTGTGCTCACGGATGAGTGCAGCGACGCAAAAGAAACGACCGCCCACCTCTTCTGGGGCTGCAGCAGAGCACAACAATGCTGGCAACACCTTTGGCCGCACTGGACACGACGACAAGTCAGCCAACCGGAAAAAATCATCGCTCCTCCATGCTATTGCGCGGAGGGCGGCGCCAGAACTGCCGGAAGCGCTCCAAGCCCGCCTCGAGACGCGGTACGGAGCCTTCATACCTGAGCACGCAGACGCACTGGAACAGATCTGGTGGGCGACAACCACGTTGATCGTTACCAAACTTTGGATGCAGCGCAGCCAGGCAGTGCACCGAGAAGAGCGCATGGCAGGCCAACACAGTATGACGGAGATCTGGAATGCGATATCCAGACAGCTTCGAGGAGCAGCAGCGCACGTACGAACAGACTCCAATGCATGATTGGCAGGGATCTGTCTTCACCAGGCCGTGCATCTTCCTGGCCGACACCGTCGACGACCCCGCGACGGGGACGCTCCAGACTGAGCCGGCATCGAAACGAGAGCCACCGCCCATAACGCGGTGGTTCAAGACATACTCCGGAGTTGCATAGCGAACACTAGTTACATAGACCCCGATGAACCAACCAACCGAGATGCACGCGAGGTTTTGTTTCAGCTCAGTGCTCGGTGCTCGGTGCTCAGCGCTCAGGGCTCATTGCTCAGTGCAGTGCCCAGCGCAATGCGCTGAAGCCGCGAGCCGACACCGAAACCCACAGCCAAACGGGGGAATCGCCTCCAACACGCGATGCAGCGACCGAATACCCGTTTGACGACCCAGAGGACACCGCAGCCGTCATCACCGAGTCTCCGGAATCTGGGCGTTGGGCCGCAGCTGAAAGCGTTTCGGCTGCTGGACGCAGTGAGATTCGCGGTTGCATGGGCAAACGGGCACGCCGTGCCGGCGGAAAGATTCGAGACGCGCCATCGAGCGGCGGAAATTACCCAAAATAAGGCGGTGTCGGATCCCAATCGCGGGCCGTCGACGTCGGCCGTGTCACAGCTGGCAACCGTACTGTATCTCCTCGCCGCATCGTCCAGATTTTGTCTTTTCGAGGTTGCGGCTTCCAGAATTCGATGCCCTGCAAGAATGAAAGTTACCTTCGACGGAAGAACAAACTTTGCGCTGATAATTGTCTGCGTCGCAACGAAAGAACTGTGCCAATTGATACTGTCTAGATGTTCGGTCTTGAGAAACGCAGACTCATTGCCCGTCGGAGAGGCGGGGAAGGGGAAATGACTGCAAGCACGGCCTTGCGCGGCGAGCACCAGAAGAATTTTGCTTGCTTGTGCTGACCGGCCCCCACGTCAACACCGTTTGGTTGCACGTATATCGCGCCGAGGCGCGAGTCGTTTCGAGGCAAAGATCGCGCTTCCCGTGCGCGCCTGCACAATGTAGAGGGGTCTTCGTCCAGCGGGGGTCGAGATCTTGCCTGTTCTTGTTGCCGTGTGGCGGAGCCCAAAGTAGCGACGTCGGTTTGGGTTGGCGACTTTTCTGCATCCAATAAGATTCTCAGGTGCGTCCCACTACGTCGCATACCGCAAACCCCAGTTCAAAATGGTTAACTTCCGGTGCGGATCCAGGTAAATGACGCGCCGCCGACTTGCAGCCTGTGTCATTGAATTGCAGCATATACCAGCAAATACTCACATTCGCAGGTCAACAACGAAACGAAACCGCGGAAACGTCACTAACTGCTTGTGCACTCACCGTGCCCGAAACCCCCACATCCTTATGCGGAGGAAACGAATATGACAGACCCTTCGCCTTGCACTCCAGCGTCTCCGGATCGAATCTCACGGCAAACTGCAAGAAAAGCGCGTCATTTTTTACGTTGCGACGCTGACGTACACTCCTGGGCCGGCTTCTTGCCCCCTCTGGGCCGCAATTGCGGGTCGGCATTCCGACAAGTGCAAGCCCAAGCTGAAGCAGCCAAAGCCAACGCGCGGGAACCCCCCGCCACGACGCGAGCCCGTTGCTCCACGCCCCCTGCCCCCCTCCCTCTGCCCCTCTGTAGCCATGGCCCGCCACGACGACAGCGCGCGCGTGACGCCCGCAGCGGCCGAGAGCTCGACGCCTCCGCCGCGCGCACTCGAGGACACAGACTGGAAGCTGCAGCGCAAGCTCAAGCACCAGCAGCGCGACGCCGGGCGCCGCAGCGCCGAGCTGCGCGTGGAGCCCGCGCACAAGCCGCGCTTCAAGCAGCACGCGCATCACCACCATCACAGCAGCCGCGCGGAGCTCATGCGGCTGGAGAAGAACACGTGGCTGGCCGCGTCGCCGCCGCAGAGCGCGCGTCGCAGCATCCCGGACGTCCGCCAGAGCGGCGACAAGGCCCGCGCGAATCTGCTGAGCCGCTCCGGGCCGTCCGCGGTGTCCTGGCCGCCCACCGCCGCCGGAGCGCCGCCCCCCGACGGCTTGGATGACGAGGATGACGCGCTGGATCTGCGCGTGGAGAGCGCCTCGGCCATGGCCACCTCGGCGCCAAGCGAGTCCTTCCTCAGTCGCAGCTACGAAGGCAAGCGCGGTGCGCGACCGCTGACGCTATTCGAGAGCGCGCGCATCTTCAACGAGTCGGGCCAACTGCTGAGCCACGAGCACTTTGACGAGCTGGGCTCGTCCCCGGACGCGCCGCTGTCCGCGAGCGGCGGGCCGAAGCGCAAGACGAAGCGCCGCGTGGGTCGCCGCAAGAACGAGCGCAAGCGCGGCGAGGCCTCAGACGCCATGAATGAGGACGAGGTGGTGCTGGAGCTCATGTGTCAGCTGTTCCCCGACCTGGACGTGGGCAAGGAGCTCAACCTGCTTTTCCTGGGCGGTGGCCAGGCGCACGATGACGTCTTCCACTTCGACGAGGACGACCCTGTGGACCGGCCGCGCGCCGGAAGCGCCGGCGCCAGCGTGCTGGACATTGACCTGCTCAAGTTCCAGGCGGCGCTCACGACCATGCTCTTTCAGCCCAGCGAGCTGCCGCAGGAGATGCCCGTGCGTGGCACAGCCGCCGAGGCGCTGGTGGAGCTGTACTTTACGCCGCAGTGGATCGCGCAGCAGGTGCTGGCCGCGGTCAAGCTGGACGTGCTGGCGCAGTACGACCGGTTCGCCGTGGCGCACGCCGTCTTCCGTGCCTTCCCGGACAAGCGCGCGGACGTCCTGGAAGCCGCGACGTCCGCGTCGCTGGCGATCTTCCAGCACCAGCGACTCGACACGAGCTTGGACGACGCGGCCAAACCGTATGTGAGCGTTCAGGGCACGGTGGCGTTCCTCAAGGCCGCGCTCAGCACCATCGAGAGCGACGCATGCAGTGCGGCGGACGTGTTCGGCAGCAGCCCGGAGCAAATCAACGAGGCCATCGGCGACCTGTGCTCCGAGATCATGCGCGCGGTGCGGCTGCTGGCGCGTAGCTCGCCTGGAGGCAACGGCCGCAGCGACGAGAACCGCAATCAGCTGGAGAAGTATGCCGAGTGCTCGGACTCGACGGAGGCGACGACGTACCGCGCGCTGGGGGACGTGATCTACCGCATGGCGGCGTTTTCGCCCGTGCACGGCGAGGCGTTCCTGAGCTGGATGCTGCGCAAGTGGCCGCAGCGCAACGTGCAGCTGCAGCTCTTCTTCGTGCGGTTCACGTCGGGGCTGCTGTCTCGCTTCATGCAGCGCAGACTCGTGTTCCCGCCCGAGGTGGTGCGCCGGACCTTCTCGCGGGTCGCGGCCTGCATCCAGTCGCCACACTTCCTCGTGGCGCAGGAGGCCTGCAACCTGTGCGGAGACCTGCAGCTCATGGACGTGTACCTGTCGCGAGACCAGGCGCTGCGCGAGAAGATTGCGTCGGCGCTGCACGCGAACGCCACGGGCCACTGGAACGCGCGCATCCGGGAGATCTCGGACGAGCACTTCGACATGCTGCTGGACCTGGCGTGAGCGCTCGCAGCCAGCAGCCACGAGACGACCCACCGTGGGCTGCTGGAGACGGCAGCGGGCAGCGAACACGAACAGCGCCGGCGACGGCGAGAACCAAATCCTACAGACTAGAAAAAGCGAAACACGAGTAGCAGAAGCCCCCGAAGCGCAGACGTCTGCGTCCTGGACGTGGAGGCGCAGACCACACACGCACACACACACAACAGGCCGAGCCCTGTACATCACCTCGAAAACAATAGAACACCCCTAACTTATTCCTCCCATCCGCTGCGGACTTGGCTCATCGAGTTCTTGTCGTGCATCTCGCGGCGCTGCATGTACCAAGCTCTGGACTACTAGTACATGAAGGAAAACGCGAACGACTCACTCACTGCTTCCCACTACGTCTTGGGGCCGCGGGGTGTTTGGATTCCCGGTCTTTGGAATCTCCTACGGGAATGGAACTCAAGTACTTTGGCAAATGGCATGCCATCACACCAAAGTGTCTGCCAGGCGTTGCAGTGTCTTGTGTTGGTCACGGTGACGAGGCTTTCGGTGCCATGATACATGTAGTACGGCTCCTAAGAGACGGATGGACCCGCAAGAAGGGCGAGGTTCATGCTAGCAAGGGCGCTGCTACTACTGCGTGAAGAGATCGCGTGGTCTCTATCCGAAGCAGCTTCGAGACGATGAGGGCGCCGTGTCCGCAGTTCCATGCAGCGGTAGCGACGACTTGCACCGGTTCGAGCAGGATTTTAGCCTGCCACTTGCGTCGTGGTCCAAGTCTTGCCGCTAGCTGCGAGTCGGTGCTCACTGACGTTCTTCCGCGCTCCGAGACCTGTCGAAGGGATTTGCCCACCCACGCGACTGGCAGCGTTCGGTTGTAAGCAAGGCGGCTTGGCCGCGTCGTTCGAGCCCCAGGACTCATCAAATCGCGGCCATCTCGTGGCAGGGCGACGCTGGCCTCCCGCGTCGAGCAGCTTTTCTGCCCTGGACGACGCTGTTACCCCAGCACCTCCCATACCGGAAGTCTTCCGACGCACAAGCGGGAACGGGTTGCATTCACGGCTTCTCGTGTTTGTCGGGTGAAGCGAGTCGGGCAAAGCAGCCTCCGTGAAGACAAGGCCGAATTGCTGGACAGCACGGCGAGCAAATCGCCGCCGTCGCTTGGCACTGCGCATGGCAGATACGAGGGAGCAATGCTTATGGAAGCGCAGGTTGATGCCAAACGCTCTTGTAGGCACGGTGCCAACCAAAGTGACTCCGGACTGCTGCACGTCAAGCTCCAGCTCCAGGTTGAAGGCCAGCCAGTGCGTCACCCGTGACCATCCCTGCGGGCGCCAACGACAGCGCGCTCGCCAGGAGTCGCGTGGTGGTCCGCTTGCTGGCGAGTACTGTTCGCAGCAAGCCAGGCCCCGCATGCAGAGGGCGGAGAACCGGTGGCACCACAGTTCGGTGCGGAGTTCCCATGGCGCTTGGTTGCCTCGATGTTTTACCCTCGCTGTGGTTGTAGCTCTGGATAAGACAGGTTAAATACGAATGATATCCAATCAATATGCAGTTGGATCGCGTTTAACAGGTTACATATTCGTTTCCTCAGGATGAATGCTTACAAGCCTGCGGTCCTTGCACCGAAAGCGTGTACACATATCGCGACTCGGAGGATTGGCGCTGGACCGCTGAACTGTCCCTCAACGTGACTCGAGTGATGCCGACTCGGCCTTTCCTTGGCTCGAAGATACTGTCGCCACGATGGGGTGCCGCCAGCCCAGCTCTCTGTCTCCTCGGGCAGCGGAGCTCGTGGCCGGTTCCGCGCCGCGCTCAGGGCGAGGAGACCGCACTCCAAACTTCGCCGTGCTGCCAAGAGCTCGAATTCTTCTCTCGCTTCGAGCCGACTCCCAGCGCCTCGACCATGGGCAAGAACCGCTTCGCCGTGAACCCGTTCCCGGCACTGGAGCTCACGCCCGGAGATATCTCCGGGCTGCAGGAGTTCGCCTCCAACTTTCTGGACGCCAACCTGCAAAAGTACGAGGAACTGTACGCGGACGGCACGCCCAAGGTGGACGCGGCTGTCTGGAAGCTCATGAAGACCAAGGAAGGCACGAAGGTGTACGTAGAGCGCAACCCCACGGGCAACCGCGCGACCATGTCGGGCCCCCCGTCCAACTACCCGGCTCTGCTCATGGTAGGCAACACGCAGGGCACGGTGGAGGACTGCATGTTCGGCGCGTGCAGCCCCACGATCGAGCACATGCGCATCAAGGCCTCGTACGTGGACGACATCAGCGGCGGCGCCGTGCTGGCCACGATCGAGGAGCCAACGCTGGAGGAGCCCTTCCGCTCGCTCACGGTGCGCTGGATCGAGCTGGACATCCCAGGCCGGTCCACGGGCCTCGTCCTGAACCGCGACTACGTGTACGTCGAGTTCATGAAGACGGTCACGCTCTCGAACGGCGAGGTCGTGGGCATCCAGATCTACCACTCCGTGGAGTTCCCGCAGACGCACGAACTGCCGGGCCGCGTGCGCGCCAACTTCACCGTGTGCGGCATCTTCCGCCAGGTGGGGCCGGGCACGGTGGAGGTCTACGGCTCGGGCGTCTTGGACCCCGCGGGCGACATGATCAAGGCGCTGGTGGTGCCCAGCATGGCCACGGGCTACCTCACCACGCTGCGGTACGCGCACTGCGGCCAGATGCGCAAGCTGGCGCATTTGCTGGAGCAGCGCTACGCGGACGCCAAGAAGAACGGCACGCCCAACCACGAGCGGGTCTGCGTCACGTGCTCCGAGCCCATTACGCGGCGACTGGCCGACCTGGGCCGCAGCAGCGGCACCTGCAAGCTCTGCTGGGGCTTCGTGTGCCGCTCCTGCAAGCTCATCATGAAGATCAGCTTCGTGACGCCCGACATGCAGATGGAGAAGCGCAAGGTGGTCTTCTGCTCGCCCTGTCTCAACAAGGCCACGCTCGTGAGCGCCGCCGACGTTGCGCGCGAGCAGATCCGGCGCGCCACCAGGAAGCAGAACGGCGTCGCGTCCACCGGCTGGGGAACGGGCTCCGAGCCGGGCAGCATCGCGTCCAACTCGTACTCGAGCTAGCAGCACAAGGCCGCAGCTAGCCCGTAGTCAGCAGCCCCTACATGTTCCCAATGTCCAAGTTCCTCGTTGCCACTTTCGTCAAGTTGTCCCCCGAGCGCCGGCGCCACGGCAGTCGCGTCACGGCCCCCGGGTCGCGCCGGCGCGTCTCTTGTGGCAGCGCAGCGCGACGCTTGAGAGGAAGCGCCACTTGCGTCAGAATGCGCCGTGCGCTGTTCCGCCCATACAGGCGCATGTCCAGCGCCGCGAGCTTCAAGGCTGCATGGGGCGCATGCAGCCTTGAAGCTCGCGGCGTCTATCCTTCAACCTGAACCTGTCACGAGCGTATCCTAGCACCGCGTTACGTCATGCGTCACGGTGGTGAATGGTGTATGGCAGGCTGTACGAGCCTGATGCCGAGCATATCTGATTCGGCCCACCTCCTCGGACATGCCGTAGCGCAGGTTCAACTACAGGCGTAAAAAGCCCGCGGTAAAAACCGCCCCGATGCAGCGTAAATATCCACCTTACATACCGAAAAGACACGTGCGTCCAGCCGCCCACCCTGGTGTCCGTGGCCTACAGCACACACTTAATCCGGACCGTCACTCCGCTCGGCATCGAATTTACCTGGCCAGGCTCCGACGGGGCTCACATCCTTCGCATCCATCTTCCTGCCTTCTCCTGGCGCCGGCGATCTGCTGCTGCTGCTTGCGCCTCGTTGCTGGCGGTTGAGCTGAGCTGCAGGGCTGCGCGTGGCCTTCTGCTGCAGCCGCGTGTGTGTGCAAGCACCCTCTGCCCTCGAGCGCGGGCGGGCGACGGCTGGAAGCGAAGGAGGACGCCGGCGCGAACGAGGCGGCGGGGGTCGTCGCGCTGGCTGCTGCGGCCGCTGGCAGGCGGATTCGAGCAGCACGCGCCGTGTGGGGCGACGTGCTAGACGCCGCATAGCGTGGCGTGGATCTTGCTCTGTCGGTGGCTCGGGAGGACGCGGCGCAGGCGCGAAATGCTGGACGCTGACGCGAGACAGAGACAGATGCAGACACAGCCACGGAAATGCACGCGCGTGGGCGAAAGCAGACACAGGAGCCGCAGCAGGCGGAGGCCGCGGCTCTCGCTAGCGCAGCAGTGTGCGATCCTGGTGCTGGGCTGGGCCGTGTGCAGCGCCGTGGGGGCGCCGCAACTGGGCGTCGTGGCGCTCGTGCAGCAGACGCAGCTCATCGCGCGCTGTCTGCATTGGTCCAACAACACGTGCGTGTTCGCGCCGCTGGAGCCCGTCCAGTTCGCCGGCCTGCGGCTCGAGAAGCAGACAGTGTGCAAGGTACGCTTGGGCTCCGTGCTCGTCCTCGACTCTGCCTCGTTGCGCTCTTGGTGGCGGATGGATACGGGGCGACGCGATGATGATGTCCCTGACCGCTTCTTGCTGCTCTACAGGCGGATGTGTCGGTGGCTGTGAAGCAGATCGACTGGGAATCGCCCGCTGGCGGCCGTGGCTCGGTCGAGAGCTTCCTGGTGAACGGCGTCGAGATGTTACCGGGCCCGGTGCACCCGTGGGAGGCCTACCTGCTCTCCAATTACCCGCACTGTGACGACATGTTCAACATCTTCCCGCCCTGGGGGAACGGCGTCATTGGCGTGAATGGCCGCAAGTCCATCGTGGCCGAGATCACGGGCGACTTGCTGCCACTAAGCATCCGTTTCGGCTGGAAAGGCCCGCACGAAGCCTTCCCAGTGTGCTCCATGGAGGGTGTCTCCATCGCGGGGTACGCCGAGATCAACGTCTATCTCGAAGCCCAAGAGGACACGGCATGTCCCGGTTGGGACCACCACTCGCACACGGCCTGCTTCGGCAATGGCGAGTGCTCGTGCGCCGTGAACGACCTCACGCCGCGCTCCTGCGCCTGCATGTACGTGTCTGCCCTGCTCCACGTCGCTATTGCGTCGACCACGGCGTCTGACGCGGCTCGGAGTGTCCAGAAGCACAACGTTGGGCGCGGATTCGTGTACATATGGCCAGGGTGTTGACGCTCCCGTTGTATGTGAACGTGTAGTGCGGGGTATGCCGGACCAGACTGCAAGGACTGCTCGAGCGGGTTCTTCGGTCCGCAGTGTCTGCAGACGTGTGAGCCGTGTCTGAACGACGGCCACTGCGACTCGGGCATGAACGGCACGGGCAAGTGCGTGTGTCCCGCCGGATTTGACCCGGGGACGCGCTGCGCGACGTGTCTGCCCGGCTTCTTTGGGGACAAGTGCCAGCGCTGTCCGAACTGCAACTTCCCTCGAGGCAACTGCGACGACGGGCTGGCGGGTAGTGGCCGCTGCTCGTGCGCCGTGGGCTTCGACGCCGACCGCAACTGCTTGGACTGCATGGACTCGTTCTTTGGGCCGACGTGCCAGCCCTGCAAGCCCTGCGACGGCGGCCAGTGCAACTACGGCATGCTCGGCGACGGCGAGTGCGAGTGTGCGGAAGGCTTCTCGCCCTCTTCGCGCTGTCTTGAGTGCTCGCCGGACTTCTATGGGCCGTCCTGCACGTCGTGCCGCTCGTGCAACAACCACGGCCGCTGCAACGACACGACTGCGGGCGACGGGAACTGCATCTGTGACGAAGGCTACACGCCCGAGAGCCGCTGCGCGCTGTGTGACCAAGGCTGGGACTTTAACCCCATGACCATGTCGTGCCAGTGCGCGCCGCAGCACTTTGGCGCACACTGCCTGTCGTGTCCGATCTGCGCGCCGCACGGCCGCTGCAACTCGGGCTTCGACGGCGACGGTCGCTGCATCTGCGACGTGGGCTGGTCCGACTCGAACAACTGCGTGGGCTGCATGGGCGGCTACTTTGGCGAGACGTGCTCGCCATGCCGCAAGTGTGGGGAAGGTCACTGCGACGACGGGCTCCGCGGCTCGGGCAACTGCACGTGCCACACGGGCTGGAGCTCCGAGACGGACTGCTACGACTGCAAGGAGGGCTACTTCGGCGAGGACTGCCAGCCTTGTCCGCAAGACTGCGGCCACGGCACGTGCTCCAGTGGCCTCAACGGCACAGGCGAGTGCATGTGCGCAGAAGGCTGGGAGCTCTCGGGCAAGGAGCCATGCACCACGTGCACGGAAGGCTACATTGGGCCCACGTGCCAGCTTTGTCCGGGCTTCCTGGAGAGCGAGGTGGCGTGTACGGGCCACGGCCAGTGCGTCATCTCGGGCACGGAGGCCGTGTGCAACTGCGACGCGCGCTACGGCGGCGACGGCTGCGAGCTGTACGACTTCCCGTTCGCCATGGTGGCGATTCTAGGCACCATTGCGCTCTCGACACTGGGCTTCTGTATGTGCACCATGCGGCGGCTGGCGCGCCAGCCTCGCGCGATGCACGGCCCGTTCCTCAACCGCGGCAGCAGCTTCTCGCAGTCCGAGTACGTCGAGATCTCGGACATGTCGGACCTGGAGTACTTTGTGTCGAACGACAGCCGCGACTGGCTCATCCCGTTTGAGTCGCTCACGCTGCAGTGCGAGGTGGGCAACGGCACGTCGGGCCAGGTGTTCCGCAGTCTGCTGCACAGCGGCGGCGGCAGCTCCGTGGTGGCCGTCAAGCGGCTCTACAGCCCCGTGACAGGTCAGGAGTACTTCCAGAGCTTCTTCCGACGCGAGGTAAGCATCCTGAGCCGCCTGCACCACCCGAACGTGGTGCGCTTCTACGGCGTGAGCTACTACAACCGCGTGCTGTACATCGTGACGGACTTTTGCCCCAAGTCGCTGAGCGCGCTCATCGAGAACCCGGCGGCCAAGGGTCCGCTCGAGCAGGACTTCTTCATGAAGATCATCAACCAGATCGTGAGCGGCATGGGCTTCCTGCACAGCCGCAACGTAGTGCACCGCGACCTCAAGCCGGCCAACGTGCTCATTTCCGAGACGGAGGATGTCAACATCTGCGACTTTGGGCTCTCGCGGCTCATCGACACGGACATGACGTCCATGACGGCCGAGGTGGGCACGCCCAGCTACATGGCGCCCGAGATGGCCACCATGGGCGGCATCCAGTGCTCCACCAAGGGCGACGTCTACTCGTTCGGCATCCTGCTCTACTCGACCTGGTCCCGCAGCAAACCGTACGGCGACCAAGGCATGAACCCCTTCCAGTTGGTACGTCTCGCTGCTTAGCCCCGCGTCCACCTGGAGCCTTGTGTCACCCAGCCTTCGCTCACAACTCACGCGTTGCATTGACCTGTCTTGTCTGCTGGTGTGGTGCAGATGACGGCGGTGGTGAATGGACTACGGCCGGTGATCCCCATCAACTGTCCGCCGGGCCTGGCGCGGCTCATGCGCGCGTGCTGGCACGCGAGTCCAGACCTGCGTCCGACGTTCCCGGAGATCGCACAGATCCTCAAGGACCAGTGGCTGCTGTCCACGCTGTCCGAGGAGGAGTTTTTCTACCCGGACTCATCGGACCGCGGCCTCCCGCCACGCATGCTGTCCGTGGCCTCGGCCTCGTCCTCCGTGTCCACGGTGCCTGCGGCGAGCACCAACTTGCGACGCGGCAGCAAGGACAGCGCCAGCGCCAGCGCCAGTTCCCCACTCAACACGCCGCGTCACGTCGGAGATGGCGCTGCAGTGGGCAGTGATGGCTACGGCACGTACGACAACGGGCCGGACGTCTCGAGCGAGCAGGACCAACTGCTCGGCGAGGAGAAGCGCGCCCGATAGATCTGGCACGAGGGCGAGGAGGATAAGTAAGGCTAGGACAATAGACACGTGCGCGAATACGAGCAGCGCGCTCTCCTAGGGCGCCTGGATGCTGCATCCGACACCGCGAGAGGACGTCGAGTGCAAAGTTGAGCTGTGGAGGTCGCTGGTTTGCGGCCGTTTACCGCAGGAGGCGCCGCGTGGTGCGGCCACGGGCCAGAGGCCGGCGCTTGTAGTACTTGCGGTGCGCTTCGCGTAGGTGGCGCGGCCGGATGGGGCCCGTCTCGCCCGCCTTCTCCATGATGCGTCGAGCTGGGAGAGAGACACATGGCAGGCCAAGTGGGGTACATGTGAGTGCTGGCTGGCGGGTTGAGCGCCTCCGAGAGCGCAGCGATCAGACAAGTAAGTGCACCTTCGGCCGTGATCTCGCCCACGAAGACCTTGGTCATGCCGGCCATGACGATGGCCATGACGTTCGTGACGCCCGGCACCTTCTTGTCTGTGGCCGAGCACTCCTGGATGGCTTGGGCCATGCTCTGACGAGACCAGCAGACGCACACGGCACGAGCGCGAGTGTGAGTGTGGATCGCATGACGCACGGCAAGTAGGAAGAAGCTGAGGACACATACCCTCTTGATGGCGCCACGCTCGAAGTGCGACCGGCGGAACTGCTCGTGGCGTCGGGCCTCGCGCTCAGGCAGACTGCGCATCATCCGTAACATGGACTCACTGTCCGATAAGTCCACGGCCGCGGGCTTGGCAGCCGCGCTGGCGCTGGCGCTGGCAGCCGCTTGTTCCTTTGCCGAAGCTTTCTCCGCGGCGTTCCCATCGTTGTCGTTGTCGTCTTCGTCGTCGTCGTCCTCCGAGTCGTCCTCGTCAGCCGTGCTCTCCTGTGGCTCGTCGTCCGTGGTGGTGTCGCCGTGCCGCGCCGAGTGCGACTTCTCGTCCTCGTCCTCGTCCTCCGCGCCCTGCTCCTGCTTGGCCTCCGCCATCTCCACGTCCTGCGCGTCAGGGGCATCCCGCGCCTCCTGGTGGCGCGCGTGCGTGCCCGCGGACGGCGGCAGCGTCGCGCTCCCTGCGCCCATTCCCGGCTTGGCGTCCATTTTGCTTCTCCCCACGCCGAGTTTGAACCAAAATGGCATGCCGTCTCCCGTCTCATTGGCGGTAATCATATCTTAAATTTTACAAAAAGCGGGGGGAAACTATAAAGACATAGTGAACGCAAGTGAAGGTCGGGTCGGCATCATCTCGCAGACACGGTCCTCCACCAATCACCGCCTTGGAACGACAAGGTTTTCAATCTCCGATCCATTGGCGAACTGGATGCGATAAGGTGACGTAGTGGTGGTGCTTGACGCTTGCCAGCCCCTGCACGCTGCTTGGACGTGCACCAGGGGAGGGCGACCGGATCCTACTCGCTCTCTTTGCGTTCTACTGCCCGGTGCTTGCGCTGGGAGTACTCAAGAAGCCCGTGCATGATGTGCTGGCGGTGCTCCTCGAGCTCGCACATACGCTCCATGGCGTCTTCCTGGCAGCGCCGCATGGCCGTGGCCTCCAAGGCAATGGCGGCCGCCGCCGCTAAGATAGGCTCCGACTCGGCAGCGCTGCTCGCCGCCTGCCACTCGCTTAGCAGCAGCGGCAGCTTGTCTGAGAGCCGCTCCACCGCCTTCACCACCTCGGGGTCTTGCACTACTGCGGGCGAGTCCTTTGAGCCTGTGGACGCGTCGAGTTCGCCACACACATGCGTTAGGCGGCGGGGAGCGAGACCGATACTGTAGTTGCCTTGTCTTAATGGCGGCGGCGGCTGCGGGAGCCACACCACGCTCACCTGCGTCGTCGTGGAAGGGCGAGGCGGTCCTATACATACCGCTCTGCTTCTTCTTCGCTGTCGCCCGGGGCTGCGGCTGCTCAATCCCCTCTTTTGCGCCCGCCTCCTTCATCCGCATCTTCTTGGTCGCGCTGGACGTGTACACGTCTCGCAGAGTGGCCCAGTACTCCCGGCTCCTCGCGGAGTCTGTGCCGTCGCCCTCCATCGCGTCTGCGTGGCCCACGGCCCACGGGACGTTCCGCGGCGGCGACGACCACGATTTGCGCTTCCGCACCTCCTTCGCGCCCAGCACGTCTGCGCTGATGCCCTCGATCTCCATCAAGCGCGCGATGGACGCCCGGATGCGAGCGCTCCACGGCTTGCACTCCTCGGCGCTCGGCCCGTCGTGGTCATCGCTGTGCTCGTCAATTGCCGCCCCCTGCGTATCGCGCGGCGGCTGCTGCTGCGCGCCGCGCCCGTCGTCCGTCGAGCGCCGCATGCAGCTAGTAAGCGTTAAGCGTGCTGAGCTTCTCGCGTCTTGGACGCAGGGAGGGGAAGATTCGGAACATTTCGGGGGCCTTACTGGGGGCCATACTAAATTTAGCGGAGTGCTGTTCCGTTCTGTCGTGTATTCGAGGGTATATTGCAATTTTACAGTTCTTTTGACCAATCCGATCTAGGTTTTAATATATTTGACCAATCCCAAGTAATTAAATAGTTCCGACGACCAATCACAACGAACCTACCATAGTTCCGACGACCAATCAAATCAAACGTTAATAGTTTGGACGGTAAAATAATTGGGGCGAAGTATTAGTTTCTAAGAACGACACAGCGACGCCGGGCTCCGTGAGCCGGCGAAGCGGGCGAGCGAGCGCGCCCTCGCAGGCGAAGGAAGCGCAGTGGGCAGCGGGCACGGCAGCGGCCGTGGCCAGAAGAGGGTCGTCATCGGCCAGGAGGGCCGAGGACACGGTAAACCACTTCACCAAGCGCGTCGACGGGTGGTCTAGCTGGCTACGAAGCGGGGCACAGCGCTGCCTGCGGGCATCTGTAGCCTTATGCTGAGCCAGCCCAGCAGGGGTTGGGACTCATTGCCGACTGTGACGCCGGAAAGAGGCCGGCCACAGAGCGGAGACGAGTGCGCTTTCGGGCGGGTTCTCGTGCCGACGGAGACGTGGGGCAGTGGATCCACCTCTGTCGGAGCCGGACGTGGTCGTAAAGGGCACGGATGTTGCCGACTAGTGATCTGGGAAAGAGGCCCAGCCTAGTCGAAGCCACGCTACGCCATCGGGGTAGTCGTATTGCCGTGGGAGACGCCGGAAAGTGGTCGGTCTCCCTCGAGAGCCGCGATACGCCGACGGGGGTCTGCGCGCGCCACAGTACGAGTAAGGGGCTTGAGGAGCGTGCCAGACGCGAGAACGAGACCCACGAGGGTTGCGGTGCGCAACGATAGGCACGCGCGGAGGGCGAGGGTCGGAGCGCATCTGCGGCGCAATAGTCAGAGAAGGATGACCGGTGCTCACTATAGCATCAGTTCCATTTTGCCGCACTGTGCACCTTCCCCTCGGACGAACAGGGAGCAGCTTCAGCGGTAGGCCGTCGCGCTTAACCACGCGCCTTTTCTTGCACCAGCTGGGATATTGACACTGGTCAGGCGCTCGCGGTGTGGGGTCCTTGGTGTGCTCTCGTCGCTCATGGGCCTTCCTGATTTGGTATTGTCTGTTCTCCTCGCACATACGCAGCTTCTGACCATTCGGCTTCACGGCAAGCGGCTGCATACAGGACTTAGTCTAGATGCAGCGCCCGGGTTGTAGATAGGAAGATGCTGCGCCAGCCCATGAAAGCCTCAGTTAGCTTGGCTTCAATGTATAGACACCTACCACGCACAGACTAATGTGGTCATCGTTCGCATACCTAGCATCTGCTGTGTAGTAGCGGCCTTAGTTCCCCTGCGCTCTTCGTATTCCGGTAGCCTCAGCCTCAGCCTTGCTTCTTTCTGATTTTCGTGTCTTGCTTTTCAGGCCCAAGTGCAACAAACTGTCGGATGTCGAAGCGCGTACCCATCCCTCATATAAGCCTAAATTGCTATATAATCTGTACAGACAAAACTTGATAGAAA
>JAADYJ010000367.1:0-23575 GCA_023338205.1 Halophytophthora polymorphica
ACAGCTGACATCACTTTTGTTGCCCAAAGCGAACCTCATGCCGGCTCGCACGCCGGCGTTCCACGCCCGTTTTGCCCGCCGACCTTTGCCGAGGGCCTCCGGCGCTCTGCTCTTTGCTCCTGGCTCTAGGCCCTTGGGACACCATGTTGTTCGGACCTGATGTCGGGTCTAAGAATGATGATGAAGATGAGATGTGCGATATATCGAACGGATCGCATGCTGTGGCTTATGCCGTTGATAGAGGTTTATTGATGGAGTTTGAAAGGCGCCAAGTGCCCCTGGACGTGGTTCGGGGTTACGGGCAGTTTTGCCGTGCATGAGGATGCGCAGGAGCTCCTCTCGTCCATGACCCACTGTGACGGGGCACACAACACAAACACAGAAGAAGTGCGAGATGATCTCCCAGATCATCAGTCCAACTACTTGGACTGTCCCTGGCCTCCCGAGGAAACACTGCTTTTGCGGTGAAAATTGAGACTGAGCTATATTTAGCTGGGGCTTTAAATAGTTGACCGTAATGTAATCGGCCCTAAACTAATCCCTACTACACGTGTGTACACTACTACTAGATTTCGTAGTTTTCTCAGGTAGCTTGAATGGGTGGATCTTCCGAGCCCGCGTCCCATCCGCTTACGGAGGCCCCGAGATTAGGAGCCAGGAGTACCGTCCCCTTAGTGTGTCGTACACTAATAGGGCCCAGAGGGGCCCTAAGCTAGGCGGGTTTGCTTGGAACACTTTGGCCGTGCCTTGTCCGGATGTAACAGTGTTAAACGGCAGATTAACGGATAGCTCTGCGCCCCAGTATTGGGGTGATCCTGTAACAGGTCGAGAGTCGCTCGTCCTGCAACGTGGCTTACACAGGCGCTGTGTGAGGAAGCGGTTACAGCACTTGTAATATACGTCAGTTACGTATATTACTAAAACGAAAACAGAAAGCTTGTTTCTTTTTGGTCAAAATTGAGAACTGAATTGTTTTAGGGCCACGTCGACCCCGGGTCGACGGGCTTTGTACCTCTTAAAAGTAATTATATCAGTTATAGCAGGTCCTATTACTGGTTGGCAGAATTCCCTGAATTCTGCGCGTTCTGATTGGCTGTAATCCCAAATTTCAGTCAATGGGAGCGACCCATGCTAACGGATGGTCGTCCCTGTTCTAGCCTAACTCAGTGTTCCGAACACTAAGTTGCAAAGAGCCTATTTAGGGTGACTCACCCTAAATCTTCGGAGGCCCCGGGCCTCCGGATCGGTACAATTATGTGTACCTGTCTTTTGTAACACTAGATATGTACTGGTATCTTCGGGTACATGTCCCGAGCAGACCCAGTCCGACTCGGCTTCGGGCATACTATGACGTATCCCGGTTTGAGAGTAGACCAGCTACTCTCACTGCAGTGTAACCCTGATAAAGATCCCAATACATGGTACCTGGAACGGTACCCAAGCAGATTTGTGTGGGGCACAAATCTGGGCTAGCTCCAATATTTTTTGAGCTGGATTTAAATCGGATATTTAAGTCCAGGCGCTTCGCGTTTCTATTGGCATAAAGAGGCACCTTTCTACCAATCAGAAGCCTGCATTTAACCAAGCCCGCAGGGGCCATTCATCGGTCCCGTGCCAAAACAGATATCACTTTTAGGATGACTGTTTTAGCCAGAGCTAATTTTCAATTCAGTTTTCCTTTTACCAAACCCCTGGTGATTCGCTTCCCTATAAATTGCAAAGTCTGAGGCGAACTCAGACTTATTACACGCTTCCTCTCCAGCGTACACGTTTACACTGCAGGAACAGACTTGTTACCAAGCCTGTTTTACTAGACCAAAGGAGTTCATTACAATAGTGACCGGATATCACCCCTAGTGACATCTGTGCAACTTGGGCATACCCTGCAAGTACCCCGTAACACCCACCGCGATGTGTACACGCCTACCCACATGCCGATGAGCGCGACGGATCTTGTGGCGTAGTGCCAAGGAGTAGACGGCAATACATTCGGTGATCTGTTGGGGAATGGCATTTTGGCGTGGCTCGGCGACATCCTGGACTCTGCTTACCCCCTATTGTTCGTGGCAGAAACATTTCTAAAGTAATATATCACGACTAACGTTTGGCATAAAATATTGCGTTGTATTGTACAACTAACTGCTATAATAGTTTAAAAATTGCTGTAGTATTTGCAACTCTGAACCCCTGTTGATCATGCGGAGTTGTACAATCGCAGCGTTCAGACCAATAACCACTCTAGCGTGTGCACTTGCGCATGGAGTACTGTCGCCACAGCTGTTACTCTATGCCGAGAACATGTTTGTGGACCATCTCGGCGATTTCCCTATAAAAACTAATTATATGTATTGCATCTAGTAAACTGGGAGATGATCGTGTCAGCATGCCGTGCGGCTGGATCCAGTTGCGTTACTAGTAATCAACAACGATCCAAACACCACGCTGATGCTGAAAAAAATGAAATGAATCTGACTGAGCGCGACGACGTTACAATACGTCGTATAAGCCAAGCTCCGGCATTACATGTAACACGCTCTTTCAGTCTGTTATGATACTTGACAATCAAGCACGATTAACAATGCGAGCTTTTGCCCAGGTACACGTGTTCATCGTCGCAAGAGGAGTGGATGGGTTTGCGTATGTTGGTGGATGCCGGTGGTGTTGATAGCCCAGCAAACATTTTTCTCATCTTCGTTTTGAAGGGCTACATACTGCTGTAGAGTGACTACTGCCAGTTTTTCTTACATCCAATGTGCGTTTTAGCAGGTTACGAGCCGAAGCTCATGCCTACCGCGGCATTGTCCGATACCAACCGCGAGGTCGAACAAGACCGAGGCTTGGCGATGAGTTTGTCGCCCTTGGGCATCCACCATGATGGCCGCTTTCACCATTCCCCAGATCTCCACATCCACGTGCTCGGTGGTTCCGTCGATCTTATGAGCAGTAGCCATCATCGGGGTTCCAGCTGGCAGCAGTAGCACTTTGAAGAGGTTAGACGTCGCTAGTATCGACCGCTTCACACATGCCATTTTGGAGATAGGCCTACGCGGTTTGATTCCCACCATCCTGCTGAGCAGAGAGTTGCAATTCAACGGTAGGTGATGCAAAAAGATGACAGGGCTCGGATGATTTAAAATGTTTTACCACATTGCGAAACGATGCGCAACCTTGGGTATTAGCCCACGTTGCCTATCCAGGGAAACTGAAAAGTGAAGTCGACACCTACAGCCACCACAATGCCCCATAGACACAAACGCAATAATTGTCAGGGTTCCTGCAGTGAAGAAAGTATGGTGCCTACCTTGTCTGGTGTAGCCAGACGATCCCATTCACCCCGCTCTTAGACGGCTGCTGGCATCTGACGTACCGAAGTGCACGACGCGAAAGGTCAGCGTCATCAGCACCCACACCACCAGTTTGATCTGGACAAGCGCCGTCTGCGTTTCCAACACGAATGCTAGATGATACAGCGCCTTCATCCCGCAGTTGCGCTGCAACACCGCGACCAGGATCGCAAAGGACGTGACCTCCAGTAATGCGTAGATAAAAACGCTGTGCACTGTAGCTGCCACGTTGTCTTTGGTGATGCTATCCAGCTCCTTGTGGTATTGTGCGTTAGGTAGTCGCATCATGACGAGTAGAAATCCGCCGTAGAGGAGGGGAATTACAGACTCGAGGTACTCGGTCAGCACGACGCACTCTGAGGTGAACAAAACCTCCAGGGTTTCCACCAGAATATCTCGATGGTTCGGATCTGATTTGTTTTGAAGGGACCCAGAAGAGAGACGGTGGATATTTCTTCTCGTATAAATACGAGCTGGTCGTGCAGTTTTGAGACTCAGCGATCGAGGCCGCATCGGCTGTACAGCGCTACTTTGACGACGGACCCCCCACGCCAGTTTTCTCAACAAATACGAGCGCGACATAGGCGACAGCATCGGAGCTGGTGCGATACGGGAGGAGCTGTACGAATGAAGTAGTCGCTTATTGGGCTGCCGTTCTGCTTCAACATTTTCGATCTCGACCAGAAGTTGAGCTGACGCAGGTGAGAGTGGATGCATGATACAGGACCGAATTCGGACCTCCGTGGTGTTCTGCTTCTTGAAATGTTGCGGGTTTCGACACAGCGTGCAGATAACAGCCAATAGATTCTGCCCCAAGGCCGAGACTCCAACAGTGTTCTGCAATCGAGCCAGAATCGTGGCTGTGTGGTGATGGAGACCATAGAGCGCCACGATAGTCTGGAGCATATCGACGACAACAATAACCACCACCGTCGTGATTGAAGACGCGCTGTGCATGCTTGTTGCTAGATAGATAGCATTAAAGAAGTCAACGGTGAAGATAACGGCCTCGGGGATCATATCTTCCATGTGCACAATACTGAGTGAGACGACGACCTTCATCGAGAGCTTGATGGCCGGGAGAAGAAACACGACGGGCAGCTCGTAGGAAGTGTTGGCTGCAGCGTCAAAAACAACTTGGTAGACTGGGTAGAGCATTGCCAGCAGGATCTGCGCTGAAGTGAAGCTGATGTACCGCATGAACTGATCTCGATGCGAAAGCACGTCACGAAAAAACTGCCCACCGATAATCACGCGGAAAGTTCCAACGGCGATCACGACGTAAACCATATTCATCACCAGCGTCATGAATGGGATCGGAAATACCCACATGGCGCTTACTGCCATACAGGCCGCAGTGTACGTCACTCCCACGACGACAAAAATCACCCCGAGTTGCCACACTGACACCGTGACCCCCTCGATTAGGTGCGTCGCGTTGATAGCCATCGCCGGAGCAACTAGGCCACCAATAAAGCCCGTGCGAATCCAGAAAACATAGTTTGCGAGCCAACCCTCCCGATAGTCTTGGAGCGGAATCAACTCTTGCAGCATCACGATGGCAGCCATCGGTAGTGGTGTACCGATACACACGAGCAGGACGCGTAGGAATGACGTGTTCCGGGTGTATTCATCAAGCGCCAGCATCCGCTCGACAGAGAACTTACCACCATAGTGACTCACTTGGAGCGCACGCCAGATGCCAACAAGGATGGAAAATGACGCACGCAGTTGCTTGGAGACCCTGCTTCTGTTCGAGATCCGATCCTGTTCACGCGGCCTAGCGGCATCGTGGTCCATGGGAGCCGGCGGTGGCGGAACAATCATCTTCCGCACAGCACCACGATGGGATCTGCTAAACAGGTCGTCGGGGATTTTTCGAGGGGGGGGGAGGGGTCCTATCCCCGGGTACTTGCTTGATGTGCGAGCCACACATCGCTTGCAAAGAGACCAGAGCTTCCATAACTCCAAGAACAGACGACAGGGTCCAGTCTGACTAAAATAAAGATAGAGCCCGTAAGAGGGGAAAAGCTGAATGCAACGATCGCAGAAACCATTTGAAATTGCAATTTGCATCCATTCATCTATCTTTGGATGTAGGCAGATCGACATTTACTATAGGAGTTGGCCCTGGGCTGGAGCTGACAATAGGAACATCAACTGACCTTAAACCTGTGCACCACTGCCATTTTCGAGGAAGGAGCAGGACATCAGAGCTGGCTCGGCAGCAGAACTTGAAGACCCATGGCAGTCCGAGAGGTACCCGATTCTCATTCTTACTGTTTTGAATTCTTCAGCCACAGCTAATCAACGGGAGTACTGCACAAGACGACACAGCTCTGCCCTGCTCTACTTCTTTCGCTTGACGCGAGGAAGCCGCAGATAGAACTCGCCAATAAAAGCTATGAGCTCGTCCAAACTGCGCTATTTCTGGCACAATTCGAGGTCTCCCAACAAAGGTGCATTGGCATATCGATGGCCAGCTGAAACACAAGAGCGATAGATTCTTTGCACGGGTGGTGACTTATGCGACGAAGAAATGGCACCCTCAGCGACTTCTTACCGACCCAGCCTCAGTTCTATCGGGCCTTAACATGAGTGGCATCGATCACGACCACCGTGCACATGACGAAGACTATACACTTGGATTGTCAAGTGGATGTGCGGCTGCTTTGCGCTTCAAGTGAGACACCGAGGCGGAAAATATTCCATCAAGAGTCTTCTCTCACGACGATTACACTCGCAGGACATTGTTGTGGCGTGTACTGGCGGTTTGTCTGGTTACCCCACTGCTGCTGATCGTGTTGGTGATTTCACAAGAAAATTTGCCGCTGCAGGACCCAAAGGATGACTGGAGAGTGCAGTATGGCTTCTGGATTCGTGAAGCCATCTTGATCGGTGCAGTAGGCCACACCGTGGCCAGCGAAACGAAGTACATGGTTGAGGGGGCAACCATCTCGTTGCGCCAGCACATTCTACTGTTCATCTTCTCAGTGACGGGAGGGTGCGGTGTCTGCATGATAGTGACACACTACGTGGGATTACCTATTCCATTCGTGATCCTCTCTCTGGGTTCGCCATTTTTTGCGCTGCTGGTGATATCGTTCCGCCTTATTTTGGGCGGGGATGTCTTCGGTAAAATGGTTCAGCATCGTATACAACTCATTCGCCTTGGCCACATTCAAAAGGAAAATGTAGGTGGGGTTATCGACGGAAGTATCCTTCTTAGCGTTGTGAGATCGATTTGCTGCTGCCCAAACAACTTCAAGAAGCAGAAGCACGCCAGTGTTCGACTACGATCTTCCTTCGGGCACCGGCTTTCATCTGCTGACAGGCACCTACTTGATTGCCTTGACGGTCTTGCAATCACGACAACGCCCTATCATTCGATGAGTACAACCAACACTCGACGGGAGATAGTCCAGTCTCAGAAAAAGAAGACAAAAAACACCGTCCGGGCACAGTTTGAGATCGCCACCGAGTCGTGTGTGCCGACTCTTCACCAGGCGTAGTTCCACTACTGTCCAGCCCTTGTCAATGTCAAACCCTGGATCTGCAATGACAGCGACTCCCACATGCAGTCAATTCTCCGCGTAACTCACCCCAGAAAGACAATTGGGAGCTTATCAGTTGGCGTTGCGGGATATTCACCACCCGGACGTGCTCTGCGAAGCATTGGAAATTCTCTTTACCGCAGTGCTGTGTGCTGACTGAATACCTGGAGTCTATAATTCCCGTTCTCTACAGACTTTACACGCTAATGATGGTGAACCTTGAGAGCGTGAAGTACCACAACGAGGTGAAAGGTGTAACCAGTGACAACGTGATCTTCACGGTGCAGTCAGTGTTCGTCTACGGGGTTCTAGAGCTGGTGTCATTCGTAGTGCTTGCGGCAGTGATGAAGCGTATCTTCGGGATGCGAGTGCTCTATCACTTGGCCTCTGTGCTGGAAACCCAAATGCCTCTAGTCCAAACCAAGATGATTGCCTAGATGACTGTGCTGATGGCGTTTCACGTTGTGCACTTCGGTACGTCTTGCGTTAGCACAGTTATGATACGTTTGTCGTATTAACTCGGTGTGCCACTTTGTGTGCACTCTAGGGTTCGATATCGCCTGGGTCGTCAACGAGATTGGCGGCCAAATCATCTAGCACCTACATCCACATGACGCCTATATCATGAGGTTTAGAGCGCTACAGAGCAGGCGCAACGCTAAACGTTCACGTTATATTAGCTAAAACTTGGTGATGATCTGTTCTGTACCTAAACCCTACCCGAGGCCTTGGAAGCACCTTGGAAATGCGCCCCTACCTTGCGCAGTCACTACGGCGACTGGGTGCAGACGGAAATCTCGTTGGCCGACTTCATAGTTGTTAGGCAGCCGAACCGTTTTTAGGGGAGGCGCGATGTCGTCCTCGCCTGTACAGTTACAAGCTCAAGTAATAGATTAGGCGATTTTTCACCGAATCTGAGATCTCTCTTTACTAGGCCTACGTTTTCACCACGACAGCAGCACCATATCCACTAGGTCTGGCAGTTTTCATTTCTGAAGTTTCGTCGAAGCAGCCAACCCAACTTCCAAATCCGCTGCCAGTTCTGGAAGTGCACCAAATATGCAGAGCGCGAGCGTCGCTCGACCGTCGCCTTCAGATTCTTCTCTCCGAAACTCATCCTGTTCGCCATTCTCAAGCCTGATACGCGCGATGCGCGGAGAAGAACCACCGAACCACGTGGCGATCATCCTGCAAGCCTCACTCACCACCAATGTGCTCATCGTGGTCATCATGACTTCGGTGGCCATCCCCAGCCACTCCATGTCGCTTCTCTCGGCACTGGTGAAGAATATGGTGGACCTCTTCGTGCAAGCACTACTCTGGTACGCCGGCACGCGCTCGGAAAGGAAACTGGACCACGCTAAATACCCGGTGGATACGTCTCGCTTCGAGCCAGTGACGATAATTGTAGCTGTCAGTGTGATGTTGCCGACCTCCGTGATTTTTATCCAAGAAGCGCTGATCAAACTGGTGGACGGCTTCACTGCGGGCGAGCCCGAAACGCCTATACTCTCGACTGCAGCCATCGTCATCGACGAAACGGCAGTGACTGTCAAGATCGGGTTGGCTCTACGCTCAATGGGTTCTGAAGACCACGACGTCTAGTGTTGTCGACGCCATCCGGCAGGACAATGTGAACGACACCCTCAGCAATTCGTTCGCTATCACCGCCTATATCATCGCTACAATGGAGCGTGCGACGTGGTTTGTGGACCCAACCGGTGCGATGTTCGTTTTCCTGTACGTCATGTTCACGTGGGGAAAGATGGCTTGGGAGCAGGTCGGGCAACTCGTGGGTGTGACAGCAAGCGAGGAGTTCATCGAGCGAGTGAAGGAGATCTCCCAACAGCATCACTCCACCATGGCACTGGACATCCTGCAGGCCTATCACTTTGGGCCGAAGAACCTCGTCGAATTGGAGGTCGTGTTGCCCGCGGAGATGTCGGTCAAGGTAGCGCACGACATTGCACTGCAGTTGCAGTTCAAGGTGGAGGATCTCGAGGATGTGGAGCGAGCTTTCGTTCATGTTGATTACCAGGCCCGCGACTACGATGAGCACATAGTCTCGCATGAAGAGGACGCGCTGTTGGTGTATGCCGACTATACTGGTGCCAGCCCAATCGAGAGGCAGCGCGCTCCAGTAGCGATTGGAGGCTCAGAGCAGATCTCTGTTGCAGTTCAAGTGGATGACAGCGAAGCCTTTGACAGGCAAGGCGCCTCACACTACCATGAATTCGAAGATAAGCGCGCCAAGTGAGGATTTCGTATGCTTGCACAGTAACTTCCCGGCCTTCTTTTTGCACGAGGCGCGTAGTAAATACAACTACACAGCTTGGATGTCATGCGTACCTGTGCCCAATGTTTCGTATTTGGCTTCTTTCCTCTGTCAAAAAAGGTACAGTCGCATCAGTTGCTCAGTTGCTCGGACTACCAATCCAATTGAACTGAAAGCTGAAGTCGACGCCTAGAGGTCCACAAACGCAGACATAATGCGCATTCGATTGCACCGGCGGTCAACAATCAGAATGGGGCAACGCGAGTGCGATACATTACTCCACGTGGAGAGTTGTGCCTTCGCAAACATCGAGAGTGAACGCACCATAATGCACGACTCGAAAGCCCATGGTCATCATCATCCATACGCCCATCTTGCCTTGGACCAGCACCATCTGCGTTTCGAGCACAAACGCGAGATGGTAAAGCGCTCGGATGCCGCAGTTACGCTGCATCACAACTGCGAGCACCATGAAAGACACTAACTCCAAGAGCGCGTAAACAAATACGCTGCGCACGGTGGGGCCCACGTTCTCTTGCGTCACACCCGCCATTTCCATGTGATATTTGGCGCTGTCGAGATGCACCATCACCAGCATGAAGTTCCCGTAGAACAAGGGGATCAGTGATTCCAAGTACTCCGTCAGCACGATGCATTCGGCTGTAAAGAGAACTGACAGTGCCTCGTCGAGAACCTTCCTGTGACATTGAGTCGGAGGTAGAACCTCCATTTCGTTCGCTTGACTTTCGTTGGAAAGGCTAGAACTTGCAGACTTGGGTTTGACCACTATGATTGGATGTATGACCACGGGTCCCTGTCGACGACATATCCATCCGAGTGTCCTCGTCCACCATGGATCACCACTGTGACTTTTGACGTCTGGAGAGCCGACTTTCACCTTGTTTGGAGACTTTTGAACGACACCTCCGTCGTCCCGTTCATTTGCTGGGATTTGGGCAAGCTTGGCAAGCAATGCGCGCCCCTCAGGTGACAGTTGATGGGGAAGGCACGACCCCAGGCGGATCCCTTCCCGAATTTGCTTCTCGAACTTTCCCAGGTCGTGGCAAACTGAGGCGACGATCGTGAGCAGATTCTTCCTATTGCTCTCGACCCCGACGGCTTGCTGGAGCCGCACGAGAATGCCCGACGTACGCCGGTGGAGACTATAGAGTGCCGTGGTCGTCTGTGCAAAGTCAATAATCATAATGGTCGCCACGGTGATGGTGGACGACGCGCTCTGCATGCTTGTGGCCAAGAACAGCGCATTGAAGAAGTCAACCGAGAAGATCACTGCCTCGGGGATCATGTCTTCCATTCGGGTAGTGCTCAGCAAAATGATATTCTTCATGATGAGTTTCACGATGGGAAGCAGCATGATGACTGGCAATTCATAGCGAATCTCCCCCGCTGCCACGTTGAAAAGCGCTTGATATGCTGGATACATGACGGACATAAAGGTCTGTGCGGAGACAAAGGCGATGTAGCGAAGGAGTTGGTCTCGATGTGACAGCATCTCCCGGAAGACTCGGCTCCCCACGGCAGCCCGAAATGAACAGGCCAGTAGCGTGAAGAACATGGCGTTGAGCGATACGACCATGAACGGAATGGGGAACACCACGTACGCCGCGATGGTACTGCACGCTGCAGTATAGGTCACTGCAATGTACAAACAGACCTTGGCGACTTCCCATCGCGAAATGGAGACTCCCTCAATGAGATACTCTGCTTGCGTGCTAGCTGCAAAGCCGACCACCGCTGCCAAAATGGCTGCACGCATCCAGAAACCGTAGTTGGCGCTCCAGCCGTCCCGTGGTTCTTGCAGTGGAAGCACCTCCTGCAACAATACGAGCGCCATCATTGGAAGCGGCGTAGCAATGCAGACGAGCGCCACCCGCAGCAATGACGTCGACCGCATGTACTCCTCCAGGGCTAGCAGGCGCTCGATGGAGTATTTGCATCCGCGGTGGCTGATCTGCAGACCCATTACGACTCGGCGAGCCTTCCAGAACCAGCGTAGTAAAGTGCGGCACATGGGACTCGTCGTTGCTCGGACTGATATACTCGAACTGCCAGACGCTGAAGCTGGCAAGTCTTGCAACGACGGTGTCGATGAGAGGGCCCTCTTATTGCCTCCACGGACAGGGGGGGCTTGTCCCCTCTGTAGATTATCGCTTGGCATCCCAGTGACGAAAAAGACGCAGCGCTGGCAACAACTTGATTATAGCGAGCGCGGACGTGGCTCAATGGAGAATCACCCGACCCGCGACTCGTGGCTGAGCTGGCATCGACAATTATAGTCGGCAGTTGGCAGCTTTGTCCGGTGATTCGGTTTCGTGCACGTACGTGGGCGTGTGTGCCACGACTGCAGCCCACCCCGACATCACAGCGGTCGGGCCTGCACCAGTGCGAGAGTTGGTCTCGTGTGCGGGGCTAGAAGAGCTCTGAACTTTAGCGTAGGTTGAGCGGCAAGTCACGGTGTCCTCCGTTCCTCCGCTCGTCTTTCCTGGTTTCTGAGCGCCGAAAGTGTGCATATCCTCTGCGCATGCAGCGCCAAAGGCCACACCGCAGTGACAGCCCAGTACGTGAAGCTTCAAAATTAATTTGGGCCCCAAAATGGAGGGATTTCCAACCAATCACGTGCGATTATGTCTGATTTTATCCCCCCACAAATTCATCGCCGAGGTGGAAAAAGCGGAACGAACATGCTGCTGGTGCTAGGCCGCTCGCTGGCGCAGGCCGTCGCTGCCGCTGGAGGTGCTGCTCGCACCGCCCACAGATGCCAGGCGCCGCGAAGGCTTTTCTCTCGATCTGCGGGCGTGTCTGTCGGTGCTTCAGACGCTTCCGCGGGCTCTGGAGGCACCCGACCGGCCGCGAACCAGCCCAAGGCGAGCAAGAAGAAGAAGAAGCAGGCGCGGCTTGCGGCGCTGCCAGTCTTCTGGCCCGCGGCGGACGTGGATGAGCCGCCGACGCTACGCGCGCACGAGATGGATGCCGTGAACCGCCTCTTCCGCGTGGAGTCCAAGCTCATCACGTCCACAGCCAGCGGGGACGCCGAGTCGGCCGAGGACTTTCCCGACTGGCAGGTGCCCGAGGTGGCCTTCGCAGGCCGCTCCAATGCCGGCAAATCGTCGCTTATTAACGCGCTGACGGGCCAAAAGTCGCTCGTGCGGACGTCCAAGACGCCCGGCCGCACGCAGCAGCTGCACTTCTTCAGCGTGGGCGGCAAGGTGGGCAGTCTGCCCACGCTGGCGCTCGTGGACATGCCAGGCTTCGGCTTTGCCACGGTGCCCAAGCGCGTGGTGGATGACTGGCACGCGCTCGTGGGCGGATACGTGGAGGCACGACGCGGCAACAACCTCAAGAACATCTATCTGCTGGTGGACGCGCGGCGCGGCCTGGGCCCGGCCGACCACGACTTTATGGACTTTTTGCACCATCTGGGCATGATCTACCAGGTTGTCTTCACCAAGGCCGACGCCGCGTCTCCGAGCGACCTGCAGCGCCACGTGCGCCAGGCGCAGGAGAACTCGATGCAACCCGACCGAGTGGTAAGTTCTGCATGGTGTGGACACTGTTGGGCTGCTGGGTGGAGGTGATTGACATGAGGACGACTGTGGATGTGGGCGGACGTGTATGGACGCATTGCAGACCATGAACCCCATCATACAGTTGACCAGCGTCAAGGAAAACTTCGGTATCCGCGAGCTGCAGGGCCAGATCGTGAGCATGTCGGGGCTGCTCATGCACGTGGCGGCCTGAGCGTCGGCGTGTAGGCGCGTCGGGGCTACTAAAGGCAGAGCAAGCCCTGAACGCGAGCTTCCAGTGTCATGGCGTGTTATTTACGGTGCTTGGGTCAGCTACGGGGCGGCTGCGCGCCAGTCAAAACTCCGAGGCGTGCGTCTCCGGCTCTGACCGCTCCGACGCACTCTCGGATTCGGCGTCGGAGGGCACTCCGTCCTCGTCCTCGTTCTGCTGGCCCCAGGGCTGCTGATGTGGCTGCAACGGACGCTCATCCCGTCCAGAGCGCTGCAGAGACGGGAGTTCCAGCGGTGCACCCGAACGCACGCGGGCCAAATTGAAACGGAGCTTGGCTTGGTCGTCCACTGGGAAGTTGCGGTCGTAGGCGGGCGCCGTCTTGAGCATGCGGGGCGGTACGATGCTACTCGGTGCGCTGCTGGCAGCTGTGGTGCTGTCCAGTACACTTGGCAGCATCAGCAAGGCGGCGTTGGGGTTGTTATGCGACGGTGCCCGACAGAGCGCAGTGGGCGTGGGCCGCAGTCGAAGGACCGTCCTCGCGGACTCCAGCGGCGCGTCTGCGTCTGCCAGCAATTGTCCACGTGGCAATGGTTTGGCTAACTCACTGGTGCTTCTGGGTCGATCTGTATGGGGCGCGAGTCGTCTCGTGGTGGCTGCGCCTTTCGTCACGGGAGGCTTCAGAGTCGGCTCAGTCACAAGCAGCACCGACGGATCTCCACGAGGGCTGAAAGTCATATCCGCTAGCATGGGGCCGAGCATGGGCGTCGTGGACGTCGTGGCCCGCAGCAGCGCGCGCTTGGCTTTGTCCTTCTTTTTTGTGCTTTTGCCTTCGCCTTTCCGAGGCGCCGTGGCGACGTTCCTGCTGGACTTGGAAGCCGTGCCTCCCCCTCGGGTGCGTTTCCGTCTCGTCACTTTCTTCCTGCTCCTGGCGTTGGATGTCGACGACGACCGGGGCTTTCGAGGCAGGAACTCTTCCGGTGCGCTCACGTACCCTTCACCCCCGTCCGTGACTTCGACGTCGTTTGCGTCATCTTGGGGTTGACGCTGCTGTTGACGCCGTCGTCGCTGCTGTCGCCGGCGAACCTGCTGGTGTTCGTCTTCACCGGTGACACTGGGCGGAATGGGCTCTTCTTCCGCGCCAGAAAGGTCCGAGTCCATGACCGCCGCCGCGTTCGCGTCGTCTTCGCCGTTTTCATCGCCTGAATGTGCTAGCAGCGCCGTGATGGCGGCCTCGCAGTCCCGAAGCAGGTCGTTTGCCAAGCGATTGGCCTCGTCCGTATCTCCGGTCTCTACACGGGACGCAAGGGCTTGGAGCTCCGTCTGCGTCGTTTGCTGCTCGCCCACTGCCTCCTGCTCACACTCACGATCCAACTGCAGCTCGGAGGTCTCCTGCGCGTCGCGAGCCACGTCCAGCGCCCTGACCTGGCCTAGCAGCCCATAGTACATGAGCAGACTCTGGCACCAGCAGCGACCCATTTCCTCCAGGTCTTGTGTCGAGAACTGCGTGTCCTTGCGTGGACCAAAGTCCGGCCCGCAGAAGCTGGCCTCCAGCGTGTAGCTGTTGGCCACGCCCAGCTCCTGATGCACCACCACCCGCGCCGTGTTCACCTTGGACTTGTGCACTTTAAAGTCGCAGCTCCCGAAGGAGAAGTACGGCGCATGGCGAGCCACAAGCATGGGGAAGACCCGCGGGTCGCTCGAGGGTCGAGACGCGCTGGCGGACGCGTCGCTCGGCGCTGAGGGAGATGAACTGCTGTCCGTCAGACTGGCACTGGCAGCGTCCACGGCGGCGGCGACGGCAGCGACGGCGGCCGCGCTGCCGACGCTGGAACGCTTCTTGGCTATGAAGCAGCCGTAGGTGAAGATGTTGCGGTTGAGACTGTGGCCGTGCAGGTCGCAGTAGATGGCCACGCGGCCGCGCAGCTGGAAGTGCGCGAGCTGGCGCTTGAGGTGGAAGACGGTGGGGAAGAGCTGCTCGATGGGACTGCTCCACTTGCGATTGAGGTCCCAGCCGGCGAGACTCACGCGCGTATTGCCATTCACGACGCCGTCCGGGTTGAGCATGGGCACGACTTTGAAGATGAAGTGGCGACGCAGCACAGTGGCGCCGCTGCACGGGCCCGTGAGGTAGTCCAGCATGCCCTGCATCATCCAGCTACTGTTGGGTTCGCCCGGGTGCACGCGGGCCGACAAGACGATGACTGGCATGGATGGCGTCGTCACAAGAGAGATAGAGAGCGCTACAGTGTGAGGTCGAGGAAACGGGATTGACGACTCACAGAGGACGCAGAGAGCTACTCACTGCGCCGCTCATCGTACGGGAGGCCGTCTTTACCCGGCGACGTGATGGAGAGCAAGTCGCACGAGTTCCCTGCGAGGCTCTGGCAGAGCTCCGTGCGCCGACACGTGCTCGCCCGCTGCGGGTCGCTCTCCAGCCACTCGAGGAAGTCCAGGAGATCTGCAATTCGACACCAAACAGCCGGAGAGTCATACAAGGACGGTCAAAAGTGGCGTGTGAACAATGGTGGACACTGCCACGGAGCCTGACAGTCAGAGCGACTTCCAGAGTGGTCTACCGGTGTACGTGTACGGCTGCAGACAGGCGAAGAAGACGCAGTCGTCCTCGTGCTCGAACTCGTAGTGGAAACTGAGCGCTGTGGCACCTGGCGGAGCTGACGGAGAGGCCGTCACGTCGTACCGCACATTCGTGCCGCGGTGACGCCAGCCCAGGCCTTTGGTCTCGGCGTCTCGCTCCGAGTAGATCACCGGTTGCAATCCCTGGCCGAAGAGTGCGCCGCTCTTGGCGAGGTTCACGAGCGAGAAGCGGTACGTGGCCCCAGGCCGGCCGTTGCGCACCTGGAAGTAGAACCATTGACGATACGCGCTGTTCTTGATGTCCGGGTGGATGAGCAGCTCGTACTCGTGCTGTGGCTGTCGTGACGCCGTGTCGCCACTTCTGGTCTGACGAAAGACTCGCTCAGCGCGCTGCAGGTTGCCGCTCTCGAAGAGCGAGTCGAACCGGAGCGTGTCCTCGGGCGCGCCGCAGTCCTGGAACACCTCGGGCTGGTTGTACTCGTACACATGCAGGCGCGTGAGTTCCTCCTGCTCCTCGAATTCGGCGGCTTCGGCGTCCACCATGGCGCGGCTTTCACGCAGGATCGGCTCGGGTTCCGGCGTCTCGACGGCAGTAGTTCTGGCGTCTCGAGCACTAGCGTTCAGGGCGGAGACGGCCACTACGTTGGGGATATGTCTACGCACTGGGAGCTGCGACGGCCGCTCATCTGAGAGCCCAGTGCGCACCACGCGAGGCTCCTCGGGCAAATGGATGAGTGGAAGTGGCGGTGGGAGCAGCAGAGATTGGCTGCTGGCGTGGCGGAAGCGGTTGCGCGGCTTGCCCACGGCGCCGTTCATCTGGGCCGTGGACGGCGGCAGTGGGCGAAGAAGTCGCTAGTATTGACGCGATTCGGAGCCGAGCGGAGCGTGCTGCGCGGTCAGTGGAGGACGGCGAAGGCTGCGACGACTCTCACTGTCATTGCTGCGATGAAGACAGCACGCCTGGACGTCTGGATGTCCAGAGGCAGCGGGCGTGGTGGCGCTGCAGCTGGATGGACGAGCGGTGGAGCCCCGAGAGCAGCTAGATGGACTGGCGGAGACTTGTGCGGGCGGACAAAGCAACACACAGCCCAAAGCGTTGACGAGAAACCGCGAGTCGAGCCGTGGGGAGCCGCCCCTCGCCTCGCCTCGGCGGCAGCGCGCAGCTCGAAACCGAAGGCGGGCAGCAAGGCCTTCATCTACTTTAGGGGATTGGCAGTCCCGTCCGAGGCGTCTGGGGCCTCTGCTCAGGGGCGGCGGTTGTCCGAGACGCGCCCCAATTTGCAGATGCCGACGGGAAAGCCTCGCGTCGCGTCGTTTCAAGTCCATTGGACTCGGTATGGCCCGCTCTGGGCTCCAGGAGGGCTGGAGCACTTCCCAGGAGCCGTCGCGACCGTCTTGTCCTGCTTCTCGGCCGCTCCCGACACTTTGGCTCAGTTGTGATCGCCACGATGGCCAGCAGGTGCGGCTCTCTGCTTTTGCTGTGTCTTCTTCTTCTCTCCAGGACGCAGTTGATGGCGATGCAAGCCACGCTCGACTCACTGTCTCTCTGTCCTGCAGCACGTACGACCAGCGATGGCAGGAGGCTATGGCCGAGCTCAACGAGCAGGTCCACATTGAGGACCACACGCTCGTAGTGGACGGGCAAGACGGCTCACCGAACGAAGCGGTACGTCCCTCTGTCTGTCTGTCTGGGTGGCTGTGGGTCCGTCTGTTGGGTGGCATCTACGCGAAGCTCAAGCCAACTAACTGTGTGCTCTTGTTCACGGCATGGCCGGCGCTGTGCAGCCGCCGCAAGCCACCATCGTGGAGGCCTTCCAGCATTACGCGTGCCTGTACATCAAGTACATTCAGATCCTGTCACGCCTGTCCGAGTGCTACGACCAGATGGTGCACCCGCAGAAGCGCATCGACGTCAAGCAGGTGATTGAAGTGGTGGCCACGCGGGTGGTGGAGCTCAAGCACCTGCTGGTCAAGTGGAACCCGCCCAACCCGGACGTGCTCACGCAGCCGGAGCGCAGTTTCCCGTGGGAGTACGTGAATCTGGACGACATTCTCGTGGACCTTAAGCTGCCGCCAGAGACGCTCGAGGTGCCCGTGCCGCAGTCTTTCCTGGACGACCAGCACGAGGATCTCGCCCGGCGCGAGCGACTCGTCAAGGGCTACATGAAGCTCAAGCACGGCGTGGACGCGGTGCCCATGGACGACGTCGATGCGGCTCAGCTCGCTCTCACGGGCGGCGTGGGCGTCTTGTCGCTGGACGAGGCCATCGCCGTGATCCAGCGCAGTGAGCGTGGCCGCCAGGGTCGCCAGCGCGGGCTGCTGGTCCAGGAGCTGCGCGAGGAGGAGCGCCAGCGCAAGCTCTACGAGGCCGCACAGGGCGCGCCCGAGATGGACCCGGACATTGCAGCCGCCAACATCCAGCGCATGTTCCGCGGGTACTTTTCCCGGGCGGCGGCGGCGCGTGAGCGGGACGCGGAGCTCGTGTTTATCGGCATGAAGGCGCCCACCACGGACCGGTCGGCGCTGGAGAAGCGATTGGCGGACGCGCGACTGCAGCGGCAGGCGGAGCAGGCGGAGAACAAGGAGGAGTACGAGCGCGCGCTGGTGGAGCTGCACGACGTGGTGGGCAGCGAGGAAGGCCCGTTCATGAAGGAAAAGATGCTGGAGGAGCGACGGCGCTGGATCACGGACGTGATGGCCACGGGCCAATTGCCGGAGGACCTCGCGGGCTTTTACGCGGCGGCCAACGGGGACGGCGGCGATGAGGATGCGGCAAAAGCGCAGGCGAAGGAGGACGAGGAGGCCGCTGCCAAGGCTGCGAGCGACAAGAAAGGCGCGAAGGGCGGGAAGAAGGAGGACAAGAAAGGCGGCGGCAAGGACAAGAAGGGCAAAGGCGGGAAAGAGGCCAAGGAGGAGCAGGACGAGGCGCCCGAGAAGCCGCCGCCGCTCACGGGCCCGTCCGAGCTCTGCGCCAAGCTGGCGGGTGGCGTGGCGCAGTACGAGAAGGTCTGGCTCGAGCGCGAGGAGCTGGACAACTTTTACCAGAAGTATGACGTGGCGCTGGCCAAGGACGTGGTGCGCGGGCCCGTGGAGGTGCAGGTGCGGCAGCAGGTGGACGAGATGCTGGTGCTGCAGCTCGTGAACATCAAGACGCAGCTCGAGGCGGCCGCGGCGGGCGGCAAGAAGGGCAAGAAGGGCAAGAAGGGCAAAGGCAAAGGCGGCAAGAAGGGCAAGAAGGGCGGCAAAGGCAAGAAGGACGGCAAAGGCAAGAAGGGCAAGCCGCTGCCTGGAGACAAGATTGCCGAGCTCAAAGGCCGGGCGCCCGACTCGTTCCTGAGTGTGCTGGTGGAGCACAAGATGGTGCACGCGCCTCGGGCCGGCGTGCGCGTGCGCGACTTTGTGGGCAGCTTCAACTTCCTTGGCACCGTCTACCAGCACTGCGAGCGACGCGACCGCATGGGCAATTGGGTGCCGCAGGACCCGTCCGCGGCGCAGCTCCGCCAGTCGCTCACCGAGTACGCCGTGCTGCCTCTGGGCTCGCCCTTTGTGCGCGCTCGCACGCCGCTCGTGCGCTCCATCCTGCTCTACGGCCCGCGGGGCTCGGGCAAGACCATGCTCGTGAGCGCGCTGGCCAACGAGACGGGCGCGCTCGTGCTCAACCTGTCGCCCAGCAACCTCGCGGGCAAGTTCGCCGGCAAGCAGGGCCCCACCAAACTCGTGCACATGGCCTTCCTCTTGGCCAAGGCGGCGTCGCTGCAGCCAGTGATCATCTACATGGACGAGTGCGAACAGCTTTTCGCCAGTGGCGGCGGCGGCAAGAAGGGCAAAGCGGCGGCCGCCGCCAACGCCGAAGGCCCCGTGCGCTTCAAGAAGGACCTGCTGCTCTACATCAAGGCGGCGTTGGAACCGGCGGACCGCGTGCTTGTGGTGGGCACGTCGGCGGACCCGGGGGCCGGAGAGGCCAAGGACATGCGCAACTTCTTCGACAAGTTCCTGCACGTGCCCTATCCGGACTACGCGTCGCGCGTGCTGCTCTGGAAGCACGCACTGCGCTCCACCATCGCCGCGCACGCCGCGACGCTCGGCCTGTCCACGATGGCGACGGCGGCGGCGCTCGCGGCGGCCTCGTCCTCGTCCTCGTCGCAGTCGTCGGCCTCTCAGCAGCGCGACCGCGACCGCCACCACCGCGAGCCGCTGGATATCTCGACACTGGCGCATATCTCAGAGGGATATTCGTCCGGTAGTATCGTGCGTGCCGTGGAAAGTACCTTGACGCCAAGACGCGTCGAGTGCCTGGAGAAGAGGGCGCTGCGCGAGGAGGAATTCCTGGGCGCGCTGTCCAGACAAACGGCCACATTCGCGGACGACCACGACAAGTTCAAGGCCTTCACGGCCGTCGTGACTGGACTCAAGGAAACGCGCGACAAGTTGCGCAAGGCCGCCGAGGACGCGCTCAACCCAGACGACAAGAAGGACAAAGGCAAGGGCGACAAGAAGGGCAAGAAGGGCAAGAAGTGACTCGGCTTGTCGGCCGTCTGCGACTGACTACAGGTCTCTGGAACCTCTGGAACTCCCAGATTCCGTCCGGGGGGCGGTGCTCGTGTAGGTGTTGTGCTCTTAGATGGGCGGAAGTCGCAGCGGAGGCACCGCTTCATCTTCTAGAGTCTGCTGCCTCTCGGCCTCTCTCTGCTTGCGCTCGCACTCCTCGAGCCAGTACACAGGCGGCTCCCAACGCGTCTCTCCTGTCTCGACGTGCTCGTAGTAGAGTTCGTCCGAGTACATATCAGAACGTTGCACCCAGCGTCGAGCCTCCACTCGCGCAAGCTGCTCCTCCAGTGCGCGGTTCTGCTCGGCCAGCAGCTTCTTGCGCTCCATCTTGGCGCGCACAGCGCTGGCGTCTAGTCGATTAGCACGCGCCACGTCTCGCCAGGCCTCGAAGATGGCGCGACTGCCGAGCCCCTGCCAGCGCTGCAGTACGGCGCGCATCTGCAGGAACTCGCGCGTGGCCTGCTGTGCCACCTTGGAGCACTGCATCTCCACGTACGCGTCTCGCAGATGCGTCTGGAAGAGCTCCAGCAGCTCCTCCTCACTCACGCTCACCGGCTTGGTGAACACTGGCTTTTGCGTCACAGCTGCAGCCTCGACGGTAGACTTGCTAGCGGGCTTCTCCTCGTCGTTGGCTCGTCTCTCCAGCTCTCGGTCCACCGTCTGCGTTGCTGCCTTTCGATAGTCCAAAATGGCCATGTCGGGCATGTCGAACTGGAAGAAGGGCGTGCTTTCAGCGCTATCGGAGGTCCCAGACGCCGACTTGGACGCCTCCACCGTCGATTCGGCCTCTTCTTCGGACGATTCGGCGTCCGACTCGTCGTCCTCCTCTTCCTCCTCCTCTTCCTCCGAGCCATCATCGTCCTCAGCCTGTTCCTCCTGTTCCTCTTCTTCTTCTTCTTCCTCCCCCCCGTCATCCTCTTCTTCTCCGTCCGCCAAGGAATTGATCTCTCTCCTCCGAGCCTTCTCCGTGGCCGCAACGAGCTTGTTCTCCATCACGGCGATCCCCTCGAGCGCCAGCTCCAGCTCGGCGTCCTCGGGTCCCCCCACCTCAGAATCGGCCTCCTCCAGCTCCGTGCGCAACTTGGCCAGCTTGTCGTCCATCTTGGCCAACTTCTTGGTCTTGTTCCTGGCCGCAGGGCCGTTCCGGTCCTTCTTGGCTGCAGCTTCACACTCGTGCGCGAGTACGTCACGGTCTTTATCCACCTGCGCCAGCTTGGTTTGCAGCGCCTTGACCCGCGCCGCCTTGACGCGTTTCAGTGCCTCGCACTTGCGCTGCAGTTTATCGCGTCGGATCTCCAACTGCCGCGCCGCTTTCTGGTGTTGCCCGTGCAGTTTCTGCAGGCGACGACGACGCTGAGCTGTGGCACGAGCTAGGACGCGCGCTGTGCGCTCAAAGTGCGCCACACCCGAGGACGAATTGATAAAGTCCACGGCACGTCGTCGTGTCTTGAGCGTGAGTCGCGCAACCTTGGCGCGCAAGTAGGTGCTAGCGAGCTGGTCCTGGGCTTCCTCCCGAGTGAGCATCTGAGCGCGCAGCAGTCGCCCTGGGCGCTGGCAGCGGTACGGCGCTGCCCGTGGCAAACACACCTTGCGGATGCGCTGGTCGCGCTCACGTAGCGCCACGGGGTCCACACACGCGCAGCGCCGGAACTCGACCAAGACGACGCTCTCCGATTCGTTCCCGCCAGCCACGTGGGCGGTGCCAAAGTCGTCGTCGTAGTGCAGCAGCGCGTCCTCGACCTCCTCGGGTGTGAAGCGCTGAGAAAACGACTGCGGTGTCGCGACTGGCTCCGACCCGGGCTTCTCCTTGGCTTCGGTCTGTTGTGTCGAGGCGCTGGAGGAGGGCATTGTCGTGGACGTGGCGAGTGCTTGGAGCCTCTCAATGGCCGGGAGGAGCTCCGAGTAGAAGCAGTCCCACACAACACCGTAGAGCTGCAGATCACCGCTTCCTGCAGGCGCCAGACGCGCACAGTCGGGCTCAAACAGCGCCATGATGACGCTCAGATCGGCGTTGGTGGCACAGGTGTTGACACTAGCGGTTGGCTCGCCTTGGGCGTTGTCTCCCTGCATCGTCACGTTCCCCACAGCACTAAGTCGAACAGCGCGTTGCCCCTCCACCTCGAGAGTCTCTATGCGTTGCGCAGCGAAGGCCAGCAGCCCCTGCAGAGCCTCCACGACCTCGCGCCGGCTGCTGCGCTGGAAGTCCAGTACAGCCTTCTCCATGTAGCGCAGCGTTTCGGCCACGCCGCGGGCTACGTACTCGCCCGGCGGGAGGCGCAATGGGTTCTGCTCCATGCAGAACACTTGGAGCTGGGAGAGCAAGCGGAACGAGAACGGCAGCTCTCGGATGGCGTTCCAATCCAGCCGCAGCTCGCGCAGAGCCTGCATCTCGCCCACATTGCGTGGCAGCTTGGTGAGCTGATTGCGCGACGCGTGCAACACGCGCAGCTTTGGGAGTCTGGCCAGCGACTCCGGCAGCTCGGACAACTCGTTCAGGTTCACGGACAACGTTGTGAGGTTCGTGAGGTCCCCCAGCGTCTCGGGCAGCTCTGTGAGGCGATTGCCACTGAAGTTGGCACATCGCGTGCTACTACAGCGTCCGATGGATGAGGGCAGCGTCGCAAGCGCGTTGCGCTCCATCCAGAGCTTCTCGAGCTTGTCCAGACAGCCAAAGTCCTCCGGGAGCTGCTCGAGAGCGTTGCACGACAGATTGAGCGTCGTAAGTCCCGAAATCCGCGTCAATGACGCCGGGAGCTCCCGCAGTCGGTTCTTGGTCAAGTCCAGCTCCGTAAGGTGCCGCAATGCCCCCATGTTGACCGGCAGCTTCTCCAGTCCGTCGGCGATGAGCGAGAGCGCCTGGAGAGCTGGCAGCGCCTCCGGGAGAGTCTCCGGCAGTTCGCGGAGGTCGTGGCCAGTCACACGGAGCGCCAACAGGTCGCGCAGCGGCAGCACACGCTCCCACGTGAAGAAACCACGCGCGTGCTGCCAGGCAATGTTGAGTTCGCCTGAGCGTGCCGCCTGGCGCGCGAAAGGCTCCCAGAGACGCTCGTGCTCGCGCTCCAGCGCTATGAGCTGCTGCGCCTCATCCCGTTCGCGTTGCTGCTTGCGCTCGTGCAGCTGATCGGCCAGCCAGGCCTGTCTCGACTCGCGCTCGGGCGAGGCCGCCTTGCTTCCGCCCATTCCTACTGCTGTTCACCGCGTCGTTGGATGCGGTTAGTGTTTTCAGACCGAAAGGTGGAAACAATCTAATCCAGGCGGGCAGTTGAGTCACACAACGATATGCACGGCTACCACCGCGAACTAGCGTCGCCACCTCTGCCCTAACTCCTTTTGTCTGTCACCTACCGCCACAACTACTACGATTCTCATTCTCCTGCATACTTGATCTTTTCTCCGGCGACGGGACGGGCTAACGAGTTACTTAGTGCCACGCATACGCCAGCCTATGGCGCCGCCGCCGTAAAATCCTTGCGTGGCGGGTTTGGCGCCGCCACTGGGCGCGA